>JAECUM010005749.1:0-86732 GCA_016617855.1 Megalonaias nervosa
AAAAAAAAAAAAAAAAAAAAAAAAAAAAAAAAAAAAAAAAAAAACTAACAGTCGGGAAGAGGTGAGGTTAAAATGTGCTACTGATAAAACTCACAAGAAAAATAAGATGGAAAGATAGAATTAAATGAATGGGCCGCAGCCAGAAGGTAATCACACAAGGGTTGTATGTCTTGTTTGTTTGCAAACCTACGGTGGTAACAGCTAGATGGTAATCGCACGAGGGATACGTGTCTTGTTTGCTTGAAATTCTACAAAGGTACACATGTAACAGAGAGATGATAATCACGCAAGGGTTATGTGTCTTGCTTGCTTGAAAATCGATCAAGGTATACATGTAACATACAGAGGATAATCACACAAGGGTTATGTGTCTTGTTTGCTTGAAATCCATGATGGTATATATGTATCAGCAGCAGCTGCCTGTACAAATTCCATAATTCAAGAAATCACAGAGAAAAGAAATTCCAGTGCTTGTAAAAATCTACATTCGAATAAGATGAAGAATACAGATGTAATCATGGGTTAAATCATCAGGACTTGACAATCAAAGTCCCCATGAACCTTACCATGAACCCAAACTCGGAATACCTAATATCATTATCAGGAACTCCTCGTCCCCATGAACCTCACCATGGGGCCTAACCTAGACTCGGAATACTGAGCATCATTACAAGGACTAGAAACTCCAACTGGCCTAACGCAAACTCGGAATACTGAGTATTATTACAAGGACTAGAAACTCCAGTGGACCTTACCCAAACTCGGAATAATGAATATCATTACAAGGACTAGAAACTCCAATTGGCCTAACCTAAACTCGGAATACTGAGTATCATTACAAGGACTAGAAACTCCTGTGGACCTTACCCAAACTCGGAATATTGAGTATCATCACAAGGACTAGAAACTCCAATTGGCCTAACGCAAAATCGGAATACTGAGTATCATTACAAGGACTAGAAACTCCAATTGGCCTAACCTAAACTCGGAATACTGAGTATCATTACAAGGACTAGAAACTCCAGTGGACCTTACCCAAACTCGGAATAATGAATATCATTACAAGGACTAGAAACTCCAATTGGCCTAACGCAAAATCGGAATACTGAGTATCATTACAAGGACTAGAAACTCCAATTGGTCTAACGCAAACTCGGAATATTGAGTATCATTACAAGGACTAGAAACTCCAGTTCACCTTACCCAAACTCGGAATATTGAGTATCATTACAAGGACTAGAAACTCCAGTGGACCTTACCCAAACTCGGAATACTATGTATCATTACAAGGACTAGAAACTCCAGTGGACCTTACCCAAACCCTGAATACTAAACATTGTAAAATTAAGACAATTTTAAATTTCAAGGATTTGATGAAATAAAATTTTGAAAATTAGATTATCTAGTAAATACATTAAAAAACTGAATAGAGAGCAGTAATGAGCAGAGTTAGGCACAACAGCGAGTATTAATTATTTTTCATTCGTAATCACGTTTTGTTGTATTTTGCTTTTCCAGTAATTTGTGAAATGCAAATCCTTTCTTTTCCAGTATTTTGTGAAATGCAAAACTTTGAACGGCATGCTAGTATAAAACAAAAATACAAACTCTGGTTAACAAAAATGTAGAAATTGTTGATACTAGAGATCGTATGCTGAAATATTGCCTGGTTTCTGAGGCTTGGCACTCGTTCAATGCTCCTTTCAGTTGAGATGTACGACCCCTGGAAGGAGACATGGTACAGCGCCCCAAGTATGAACGTGGGTCGGAGTAACTTTGCTGCAGTTGTTATGGACGACGGACTGTACGTCATGGGTGGATATGACGGTGAGTCATCTCTTGCCCTTCCCCTCCCATTCATCTACTGTTTGTATTATTTATTTAAAGTCATAGTCGGATCACTTGTACTGTATGCAGTTTAATATTTTTGACGTGTCAACATGTTAACATATCACTTTATGTGATTCTGATTGGTCCAAAATAAGCCCATGAAATTCTTGCTCAATATTCTTTTTACTGATTGTCTGCGACCGTGGGAATTTTCCTTACCCAGCTCTCTGGAACTTTTTGTGTTTTGCTAAAACTGTCAACATTTTGGCGCCCATTTTTCGAATCCATTGTCCAAGAAGTGGGAAAAAGGTTACGTCTGTCGGAATTTGTTCTTCTTACCCAACAGGGAATCGTTGCAAATAATACTAAGGGTATCGGTCAATGGATAGAGGACTGCGAGTGGCTGGGTGGGTTGTAACAAGTTCCAAGGTTCCCAAAAGCTGGACATTATTCAACTCGTTTCATATATTCAATATTAAATCATTACCAATTTGAGATCTACTATTTTTGTACATGCAAGGCGTATAATTACACCCCATGAGGCCATAGCGTTATAACGTAAGGAAGAACAAAAGTCTGATAGCCAAGGCATACAATTTCACTATTCTGCGATTTCGTCAAATAATAGTCGTACACATAGGGCTCAGTCAAAATGAAATTTATAAAACTCGTTGAATAATTTAAATATTTTGCCCTTCATGGCTAGGAACAATAAAGCCTTTTTTTACTCCTTTCATACATTTCTCTTGAGTGAGCACACATTTAAGATCCTGTCTGTCTGTGTCTCTGTCTCTCTCTCAATTAATCACGACAATGAGAGTCTCACCCACCCATCTCCACCCCATCCCACCCCTACCAGGGACTCGGGGATGTAGAATAGGCCCGGTGCGCCCTCGTCGTATAAGGCATTGAATGGAGGCAGGAGAAGTGATGGTTCAGTGGTTAACGTACCGGACTCGTGACCAAAAGGATGTGGGTTCGAATCCTACCATCGAATCAGCTCGAGATGGCTACCGTGATGTGTTACATACAACACCTCTTACTCGAATTGCCTCGGCACTAAATAAAACTATTTGTATTGCTGTACCGTAAAACACTGAAGATCGCCTATCATGGAATGTAATATTCAACTCGTTTCAATGGTTTCATAACAAATGAACATTTCTATAGGATTCACAATATCCATGGCAACAAAGTGCACACGTAATACACATACCTCGGAGTAGTGTCATTAAGTGCACTTGAGCCTGGATAGGTCAAATTAGGTAGGAGTGGTTTTTCTTGGAGATGTTTGTAGGAAGTCCCTATCCTGTCCACCTGTAGGAAGTCCCTATCCTGTCCACCTGTAGGAAGTCCCTATCCTGTCCACCTGTAGGAAGTCCCTATCCTGTCCACCTGTAGGAAATCCCTATCCTGTCCACACACGCGGTGAAAATTCGTTTCCTCCCTAATTACATGCATTATTTTCGACGTAAAAGTCGCAGATGTTAAGTCCTGGCATCCATCATACATTACAATATGCGATTGGGTGATCAACCTTAAAGGTAGCGCCTTGACGTAGCTTCCGCATGTTGTTAAAACGGTACAATTATTGCAGCCAGACTTGCCTACAACACGTGTGCCAATATATACCGATTTTAGTAGTCTTGTGTATATTTATCTCGGATCTTGAGTTATTGTCTGTTGAATGGGCCTATCGGCTATTTGTACAGCATAGTTTCGTATCAAATCTGATGTCCACGTGTAATCGCAATACCCTACAGCCAGTCGCCATTTCGAATTATGGGACTACATCGTGGGATGATCGCCTGTTCACTTGTGGGAACTGATTTATCGGACTAATGGGTGCATTCCAAGGAGCCCGCTTACTACAGCTTCCTTGTTGCTGTCATTGTGTGTGTGTGTGTGTGTGTGTGTGTGTGTGTTAAACAGAACTTTATGAATACCAAAGGAAGAGTGTGGCATGATGACCCAAGCAAAGTTGTTTCGGCCTTTTATGCTGTTGAAATTACAAAACCTTGTTATGCATATGTAATTAAATTGTTTGTTAGTTTTAAATTTTCTTTAATTTTTATTTTATTCCATTACCTGTTATTGTAATGATAGATTTGTCTACTGGATTTGATTTTTTTTTAGAAATTCAATTCAGTTCTGTTTGACCTGATAAACAACCAGTAGTTTGAAACATTGTATCTTTTGCTGACCTAGATTCTGAACCATTGTCAGGTTGGAGTAAACAACTTTTTTATTATTCATTTCTAGAGTAAAAATCATTGATTTTAGCTAAGGTTATATTGTAGTACGTGACTTTAGACATGTGAAAAAGTTTCCACGATGTTCTAGAAGGCGGTCCCGTGACCCCATCCGGGAATCTTTTTTGCGTTTTAGTCAGGCTTATAATTCATATTATCATAAGAATCAATTTAGTTGTGCTTTAAACCTGTGAAGCTCAAATGTGTTTTGTTGTGACCAGTTTGAGTTGAATTTTTTTTTTTTAATTTTTCGGAATTAGTAATTCATCTCTCTGGAAAACATACATGTAAGTGCTCTTTATAGAATTCTTGGACAAAGGCATTTATTGAAAAATTATTCGGAATTCCAAACTAGAATATTATTCTTCATGATTCAACAAGGAACTGTTGACCCGGCAACACTTTGAAGGTTACGACATACGTCATTGCCTTCCATCTTGAATTTTATCGGGATTCGAATTGTGATTCACTTAGATTTTTTTATTGATAGGACTTATATTTTTTAATTCTTAGATTAATTTTGGATTTGATTCATAAACCGTAAGTCCTTTTTCTCATTTTTACCATGTTTTTCTAGGGAAATAAATTATTTTGTTAAATTTTACAAAGATTGTTGGCTTCACTCTTTTCTTGTTATTTTTGTACGAGCCTAGACACCTAACAACCTGTACAAATCCTAATGCTCGACCTCAAAAATCAACACGACTAAAGAACAATGGAAACGCCTGTACGAAATGCAACAACGAAGCTTGAAGTTAGTCCAGCCCAATTCCCGAAACGTTTTAATTTTTCCGGTTATACATAGAATAGATTGTACCAATAGGTTAAACACGTGTTAAGTGAAAAAAGTATAACATATAGTTTTACATAGGCTTTGACTGTTCTTGAAGATGGCAAAGGACCACCGTTACACAGGATTAGTGTAAAGATTCCAAAACAAGTTACTACATTTCCACTAAGTTATTACATTTTCACTCACTTCACAATTTACTTCGTCCTAGCACGTGTATTTTTACCACATCAAATTATTCACACCTACATGTAAATGTGACCTGAAACTTGCGTTGCTATGATGATTTAACTTTTTTGGCAAATAAATACTATTACCATAACCTAAAAAAAATGTTCACAGAATCAAAACAAATATTAGCAACCTAATTTACCATACAATAGTAAACCCTGTTGTTAACATAAACTGCATCATTCTTTTCTAAAAATTACAACGGTTGACAAATGATCCACTCTTAAACATGGATATATAAAAAGTTTTAAAGCTTTTTGGTTATAAAGCTTCCATATTTTTTCTAGCCTGTTCGCAATTTACTACAAATTAGTTCAGCCATTACTACCAAATATATATATATATATATATATATATATATATATATATATATATATATATATATATATATATATATATATATATATATATATATATATATATATATATATATATCCTTGGATTCAATTTATCGCATGACAACAAAACCCTGATTGTATTAAATTAACCAATAGTGAAATGACACATGACTCTATTTGTATTACTTATATAATAGGCCTTTGTCTTAAACGGTATTGTATTACACATAGGTAATATGGAAAGTGAAATTAGGAATGTGATGGTATACATTGTGACACTCTGTACTAGTTAATAATAATACTAACAAATAATACTATTCAAGTTGTTGCATGAATTTCACATCTTACAGACACTAATGTAAATCTTTAATTCTTTTTTTATCCAGGTGACAAAACATCAGATGTCGCAGAATGCTACAATCCAGAGTCAAAAACATGGATCTACAAAAAGAATCTACACATAGGTCGGAGTGCAGTCAGTGCTTGCTCTATCAAATATATTCCAAATGCAAGACATTTTAGTTTCCATGGCAACTGCAGGTCAAGATCTATTGTCACAAACCAGATGATTACGGGATCAAGGCTTCAGCAATATGCCATGGGAATGATTACAATGCCACCACCATCAAATAACTAAGGGAATTAAATAAACTATATTGTTTATATACTAAAAACCTGTACAATAAGCGTACACATTATTAGGTTCCATTTTAAATGAGTGAAGGTTGTATGTACCAGGGCTCAAACTAGCGGGTGAGCACGCGACTAGAATCACTTCTTCGGCTGAGAAGTCACCTATTTAATGCATTAGAGTGATTTTCACTTGACCCATTGATTTGGAGACAACCTCTAGTAAAACAGTTTAGAGTTGTATCCGTTTAACTCCCTGCAACAGTTTAGAGTTGTATCTGTTTAACTCCCTGCAACAGTTTAGAGTTGTATCCGTTTAACTCCCTGCAACAGTTTAGAGTTGTATCCGTGTAACTCCCTGCAACAGTTTAGAGTTGTATCCGTGTAACTCCCTGCAACAGTTTAGAGTTGTATCCGTGTAACTCCCTGCAACAGTTTAGAGTTGTATCCGTGTAACTCCCTGCAACAGTTTAGAGTTGTATCCGTGTAACTCCCTGCAACAGTTTAGAGTTGTATCCGTTTAACTCCCTGCAACAGTTTAGAGTTGTATCCGTTTAACTCCCTGCAACAGTTTCTCATTAATCTGAAGCACCTTATGAAGGTTTTAAAACATGAATGAACAATTGCTTGAACCCTGTCATGTAGATTAATAGCGGGAACCATGTATCATACTGAGGCCCTCTTATCAGTCATCTGTAATTGGTCCCATTTGAAACCTGAACTATGTAATTACCAGCTAAAATAATTACACTGCATATGAAGTTTTATGAAGCAATTAGACTAATTAGGATTAGACTAATTAGGACAAATCAGGATTGATATAAGTATATTACTACAAATGTAACTGTCTTATTCTAAAAGAGAAGGTGTTAAAAAGCCCTCAAGAAAAGCCCTACATTTGCAAAGAGGTCTGTAAACAAAATCCAAAGTATTACACTTTGGACAACTTTAGTTCTTGCTTAGAATTAGCAGTTTAAACAAGTTCCGGAAGTATTCACATACAAATTTACAGTGTGATACATTAACAGTCGAATAAACAAATAAATTTTAATACTTTGGAAATATACTGTTATCCTTTAAAAAAAAATCATAGGATATATGCTGATATTGCATTGATAATCTCAGTTTATAACCATCCACAGAAACAGGTCATTTACCTCATTCTTTTAACAAGACATTATTGAATAAATGTGCTGCACTTTAATCGTTCATTTCAAAACATGCCTACATTATTTTGTTGTAAATCATGTAAAAATATTTATTCTGACCGCAGCAATGACTATATTGATGATATTTGCGATCAATAAATATATGTGTGAGTGAACAGTTTATTTACAATTCACTTCTTTTATTTATATTTGTATCTGGAGAGAAAAGTCACTTCTATTTTTACCTGAAGTCACTTCTCCTTTTTGTATCTGGAGGAAAACGTCACTTCATCCCTTTGTATCTAGAGGGAAAAATCACCTCTCCCTTTTATATCTGGAGGGAAAATTCACTTCTCCCTTTTCTATCTAGAGGGAAAAATCACTTCTCCCTTTCGTATCTGGAGGGAAAAGTCACTTCTCCCTTTTGTATCTAGAGCGAAAAATCACTTCTCCCTTTTGCATCTGGAGGGAAAAATCACTTCTCCCTTCTGTATCTAGAGGGAAAAATCACTTCTTCTATTACTCTTACCATAGTTTGAGCTCTGGTGCCCTGTTTTATTAATAATGAATTCATCACGCTAAAACTTTTTGTGAAGTTTCAATCTGTATCCTTGGGAACTAGGTGTAACATCATGCTACATAAATATGGGCTGACCAAAAAGAAAACATATCAAACAGGAAAAGAAGAAATCAGAACAAGGGGTACTGATACCCAAGTTGCTTCAAAATATTTTTAGGAATATAAAATATCAGCATAACATCAAATTTGACGTGCGTGATTTTTTTACATGCACATATGAAATTGTTTTTGGAATAAAAATACTGTAAGAACTAATATGCAATTTCTGTAAGTATTTTTTTTTTAACTTGTGCGCTTTATTATCCAGAGTTTTAGTGTTAAATTAAATAAACCCGTTTTAGTTTTAATGAAATGTTTATAAGAATTCAATTATGTACCAATCTGGAGAGCTTTTCACTCAATAAAGAGAGCTACAAAATTCAACCTTTTATTTTGTGTCCTTTGTCTTTATTGTACTAATATACACTCTAGATGTTTAAGGCCTATGATATGATTTTCTTTAAATGTGTCAAAATTCCACGTCAGTCAAATCAAAATTTTTATATTCTTATTAATAACAGTCATTTTGGAGTACAAGTCAGCATTATTATTATAAATTTTCAGAGACCTTTACACAATGATGCTGTTTGTCTAATTTGATTATACTATTCTGTTGAGAAGTTTCTAAGTAAGGGTTATTGCAGGGTGCTTCTATTTTAGTAACCGTAGCTGTGGGACTCTAGACTGGCATACTTTTGTAAACTTAAATGCATTTATTCGAAGATGTTTCAATAAAATTTTATGAAATTCTGTTGAACAGTTTTGTGGAAAAATTGTTTAATGGCTTTTGAATCTTGGCGGCCATATTTGATGGTAGATTGGCATCATTCATAGAAATCTGTATGTCCGTCAGGCCGGAATGGTTCCGATAAAATTAAATCAAGTTCTGTCAAACGGATTTTTTAAAAACAACTAATAAAAAAGTTTTTCAATAACAACCATATTTTGTATAAACATGCAATTCCAAAATACTATTTGTCAAGTTTGGTTGAAACTGGCCTAGTGGATTTTAGACGAATTTTAGTACATTATATGTTAACAGAAATTCGACAGATGAACGATTCACGCTAGACTCAGAACTATGCCCTTGTGAATTTGTAAAAAAAAAAAAAAAAAAAAAAAAAAAATGTTCTATGGCACTATTCATACAAGAATAATTTTCTTCTGCTAATGGCGATATTTATTTAAAACTGTTTATCTCATTCAGTTGAATTACCATTTCTTCCTGCTGGCACTAAAACCATTAGAAATGGGTCAAAAGTTATGCATTTTCATGATGGCAACAAAAAGAACATTTGAAATAGGTAAGCACTTGCATTTTCATGCTGAAAATAAAACCATCTGAAATGGACAAAATTTTATTTCTGCTAATGGCGATGCTTATTTCTAACTGTATATCTCATTTAATTGAATCCTCATTTCTTATTAGTGGCAATAACGCCATTTGAAATGGGAAACACTTGCCATTTTATGCTGACAATAAAATCATTTGAAATGGCAAACACTTGCCTTTTTATGCTGACAATAAAATCATTTGAAATGGCAAACACTTGCCTTTTTATGCTGACAATAAAATCATTTGAAATTGGTAAACTTTTGAATTTTCCTGCTGGCAATAAAACCACGTGAAATGGATAAAAACCTGGCATTTTCATACTGGCAAACAGTCATTTGAAATGGGTAAACACTTGTATCTTCATGCTGGTAATAAAAAGACCATTTGAAATGGACAAACACTTGCATTTGCATGCTGGCATGCTGGCTATACAATCATTTGAAATGGACAAATATTTGCATTTTCATGTTGGCAATAAAAAGAACATCCGAAATTGGCAAACACTTGCAGTTGCATGCTAGCTATAAAACCATTTCAAATGGATAAACACTTGCATATTAATCCTGGCAATAAAAAGAACATTTAAAATGGGAAACACGTTCATGCAAGACATTATTTACTTTCACTACTTAAGCATCCGATGTGCAAATTTAGTTCTGAATGAGCATACATCATATATCCATCTAGTATCGGCTTATCTATTCTTGCATCTTTGATATTGAGGATTTAGTGAGGATATTCAATGTGGTATTCAATGCGGATATTCAATACATATTTCCTTATCGTACACCCAGTCTGTAACTAATTCTATGTTTTCAATAACATCCATGTTTGCATATTCTCAAGTTAGTGTCCTTAATTGAACTTTTATTTTTCACAAAACTATCGCGTGCGGAATCCTTTAAACGAACCTAACCTTTGACAAGCAATTAATTACAGCAGCAACAAGTTCTTAGCTGGCCATATGTAGAATAGTCCTTAAGGTCTGTCAGCTAGATGCCAATCCTGGCTCGTATCATGGGAAAAGTAACAGTTCTACACATGCCGGTCTATTATAAATGTGTACTTGCTGTCAGATAAAGAGTTGGCCAATAATAGAATGCAGAACCAGCAATGTTGCTTTGTTTCCTCTTGCAAACACACACAATATACAATAACTGGCGACAGTGATGAAAGCAATTTAACTCAGAATCAAATAGTGAGTATTCTAAGTACTTCTTCAATTTAGCATTTCGTAGCACCAATTGGATTCATCTTCAATTCAGCCTTTGTGGTACAAACCCAAATTTTCTCCAATTAAGCCATTTGTAGTACCAATCAAATTCTTTTCATGACGAGTTCTATCGCACTTTCCATCTTTCAAAAATGCATGAAAGTGGTTCTGTCGAAACAAGTTAGAAAAAGCAGGTAAACAGATTCGATAATTTGTTTATGTCAATGAACATAACTGACACAAGGAAAAAAAAAGGCACTTTTACCCCATTATGTTGGAGAGGATATTCATGAAATATTAAGATGCCATCTGACTCGCGTAACAAATAAAATTACGAAAAAGCGACGGAGTCGCTTCATGAATCCTTTGTGTCAAAGAAGAACTAAGAAAATGATAAATATACGCTACAGCAAGATTGGCAAAAACACAGAGAGAAAATTGACACAAGACTGAAGCAATTGGCATCAAATGACTACGAAATTAAGCCCGGATTATTCAAAGCCGTTAATTTTCGTGGCTAAGAAGATTAACTGTAAGAAAAAGAAAACGTCACGTCACAGAACTATTAAAAGTAGCGAGATTCCTTGAAAGTATGCCAGTGGCATCGAAATATCAACAACACACACACACACACAGAAAGTATACAGCGCAAACGACAAGGAGGAGACAAGCCAACAACATGGATAGTCTTCCAGAGGTATATACCCGCACGGTGGCCGAGTGGTCTAACACACTCGCCGTTAGAGATCACTGGCATCTCGCGTCTGTCCGCGTGGGTTCGAGTCTCGTCTCGGGTTCGTCAAACGTGGATACGTGAGAAAGCTTGCCAGTAGCTTCCCGTGGGTCGGTGGTTCTTCACGGGTTTTTCTTGGGTTCTACCTCAACCCGATATACTGGCTGTCATGTAGAGACTATCCTGTGCTGAAAAATGGCGTTAAGCCCACAACTACAACATACCCGCACTCGACTACATGCCTGCAGGAACGAAACCTGCAACATATGTATGAAAAAGGACAACTTTGGAAACGTGTGCAGATCAAGGAAGGTAAACGTCTAGAAAATTGTGAAAACGTTAGATCAAATAAACAGTTCTAACTCCATTTCGATGGCTTTAAATTTGCCCTCAATAGCATGTCTCGAAAATAAGATAATAAATGGGAAATCAAAGCGTTGTGGAAACAAACTATGCAAGGCGTGCCGACACATGAAGAAAACAAACGCAATTTCCAGCACAGTCACAGATGACAGGCTACAGGTTCACTGCCACACTATAACATGCAACACGGAAAATGAGATCTGCCTCATCACATGTAATGTATGAGGCTCCCAGTATGTTGGAGAAATGCAGAAATTAAACATTAGAATGAATCTCCACAGATCAGGCTGGTAAACCGATAAATTAGAAAGGAGCCCAGTGGCGAAACATGTCTCTTCTCCAGGCCATACTTTCAATAATGTAATCCTGACTGGGATCACTCACAACTCGAAATGGAGCACTGAGAATAGAAAATCCAAAGAAGCTTATTGGATTGGCCGGCTGCGTACATTGAAACCAAGTGCTTAAATCAGTACTAGCCAAACAGGATTTTCTCAATGCATAGGCAACAAGGAACTTACAGGTTACCAAAATCACATTTTCCTACCATTTATTTGCTTTCTCAAACATATGGTCATAACTATTATTAAATGTAAAAATGTTAAAAAAGAAACAAAAATGGTACTAACAGCTACCTCGCTTGGCGCTCAGCATTAAGAGGTTTGTGTTAGGACTGGTCGGCATGGTGTCAGGATAATGTGACTGGGTGGGACATCATGCTACATTTCTGCGGCATGATGCCTCAGTGCTAGACATCACTATAAACTGCCACACTGCAGACATCGTAGCGATATGACTGCAAAATTGTTGAAGCTACTTTAAAAATGCAAATCACACACACACACGAAATTGTAGAGCAAATAATCTTTTACGAGCATCTAAAAGAATATGGCCAGATATATTCGCTAAAAACTTCCCCTGAGATGATTTAAATTTTTTTTGAGTCACTAAAATTGTTAGCTACAGAATATTGTTATGTAAAAATATTAATTGATACGCACAGGTCTTAATACTTAATTGCTGATACTATCACTGCTATTTTGATACTAATACGACTAATAATACTAATTTTACTACTTCTACAAGAGAATGAATTAGGGCGCCAGTTTACAATGTGCTGAAGAGTGATCTCATGCGTGATGACGTCACTCCAAGTAAATGTTTACGTCATCTCAATGTTGACTTTCTTACTGACAAATATGGATGTCATCAAACAAGATGGCGATCGGGAATTTCGCTATCGTTTAAACAATATGCGAGAAAATGGAGTTCTTTGTGACGCTTTTATATGTATCCCTGGCGAAAAACGAACGTTTCCTGTGCATAGAGCTGTCATGGCCAGTTGCAGCCATTATTTTAAGTCTCTATTCACCTTCGAACTTCAGGAGACGTCTCAGACTGAGATACAAATCCACGGAGTCTCTGCCGGGACAATGGAACTCCTTATCCAGTATGCCTATCTAAAAGAACTTCCACTGACATCCGACAATATTGAGGATTTGTTCGCAGCCGCCGATCACTTCAACATTCTGGGGTTGCTAAACGATTGCGTTGCATTCATCTCATTAGACCTGACGCCAGAGAATTGCATAGGCATTTTAAGGTTTGCTCAGTTCTATAGCTGTCTCGTTCTGATTAGGAAATGTTGGGATTTTATCATGAAACATTTTCTTGAAATTGCAGAGAAAAGCAAGGAATTTGTGCAATTAGAGCAGAAAGAATTGTTAGATTTTCTTTCGGATGATACCCTGTGCGCTAAGGAAGAGAAAGCTGTTCTTCAAGCTGTGATCAAATGGTTCAACTTTTCGCCAGACGAGAGAGAGAAACATTTACCAGATCTTATTTCTACGGTTCGTATGGCTTTTGTAGATGAGGAAGTTTTCAGAGCGGAAATGATAAATAGAAAGGAATTCAAAAAGAAACGCAAAATATGGAAACGAATCAAACGTGCGCAAAATTTGATTCGCATTATGAAAAAGTCTAAGCTTATTCCAATAGAATTCTCTAAAATCGACCTCATGGTTGTCCCGAGAGTTCCGTACGAAATTATTTTCACAATCGGCGGTTGGGCTGCAAGAGGCGTCACGAGCTCCGTCGAGACGTTCGACAGAAATTTGAATGAATGGTTCGAAGTACCAGACGGCGAACTCCCGACGCCAAGAGCTTACCACGGATCCGTTAGCATGGACGGATGTATCTATGTCATCGGTGGCTTTGACGGTGGGCGGTATTTGAACAGCATGTATTGTTTCGATCCTGAAAAGATTCGTTGGGAGGAACGAGCGCCGATGTACATGTCCCGCTGTTACGTTTGCGTCGGCCAGATTGACGGTGTTGTGTATGCTTGCGGCGGATTCGACGGTAGACAGAGACACATGTCCGCGGAGAAATATGACAAAGCCAGGAACCAATGGAGTCTTATACAGCCGATGATTCACCACAGAAGCGATTCTGGAACTGCCACATTCAATGGTTTTAAACCCCACTCCCTTTTAGTAATTCTCATTACTATATTTTAATCAAATTTAAATTAAAATATCAATCAATTAATAAGTCGATCAGTTAAATTATGCTTAAATAAATTATTGTTAAAAATGAGCAAATCAACCAAACAAACGAAAGGGAAGTAGAAAGCAAATAAATAAATAAATAAATAAATAAACAACCTTACCCAACAATTCAAAGATGTTCTTTAGTTTTATGCGGGATTATAAATCGATTTTTGAGTATAAGTCTTCAGATAAAGTAAAAATTTTTTTGTTTAAAAAGTTTCAAAGAAAACAGATTTCAACAGGGACAAATTCTATTATTCTCTTCTCCCTTGGAAACTTTCTCCTATAGTGTTATCTGTGAGTATAGTGTCTGAGTCGGATGCAAGGCCACTTATACCCCTTCAGGAAACACTATCGGTGAAAGTGTCCATAGGTAAAGGCAAGGACACTATACTCTTCCAGGCTGCACTGGAGGAGAAAGTGTCCAAGGAAAAAGGCAATAATCGATTCAGCTCTGTTCCAACTTTTTGCACATTTTTCCCTTCTTTTTCTTTCGGTAGTTTTCTTATTTGTTATTCGATAGAAAAGTGCTAGTGACAAAGTTTGTTTTCGTAGACTATCGTCAACATCTCACAGCAGTCCTGTCATAATGACACGAAAACAGACGTCGCCGACTACATCTTGCGATCTTTGACATTTTCTCTACAATAAAATAAATCCGTAAACCACGTCTAACACCTACTTCATGTGCAATAAATGAACACAGTGTCTATTTCTACAGAATTAAATTGCTCGTGGTAACCATGTAACTCGTGCACGTATGAACATTATCATAACCAGGAAAGCACGTGTTGCCCGCATGGATAGACCATGCTGTTTTATGTTTATTGACGATTTCTAATGAGTGGGCACCCTACGGTGGGAATACAAATTTTATTGAGAAATAAATTAAGCAAATTATAAACAACTTTTCTGCTCATGGCAGTGTTTCCAAATTGTGAATCATGTATTTGCTTACGGTAAAGAAAACGGATATACTAGTATGTTGCGACTGATTAAGATGGAGGTTTTTGAGAAGCTGGCGGTAGTCGTCCATTATACTTTGTTGCTGGTACTTTCTTGTCAGATTACAAACGTAACATTTACCTCCGATAAACAGTTTGTTTTTTACGCCATTTCTCAGCGCAAGATAGGCTATATATAACGGCAATAAATGGTGGAGGAAGAACCCGTGAAAACCCCGATAAGAACCACCAACCCAAGGGAAGCTACTGGCAGCTTTCTCACATACCCAGATTCGCTGAGTCCGAGACAGAACCCACGAGGACAGATGCAAGATGGCAGTGATCGGTAAAGGCGAGCGCTTTCGACCACTCGGTCACCCGGGGCTCCTCCGATAAACACATGTACACATGTATTTGGACAGCACTTAGTACAATGCGTGACACAATGCGACGTCATGTGACGTCAACGCGAGGCGACGGTGCCCACTGGAAAATACGATCTTACACATATGATACCTCATGTTTTTTATTTTTTATTTCTTGGCACAGGAAAGTTGTTTGTCGTTGGTGGCTCTGATGGCCATACTTACCTGAACTCCGCCGAGGTCTACGACCCCAAAAGTGGCCAGTGGACATTGCTCAGGCCAATGTCCATTCGAAGATGTGGAGTCAGCTTGGTTTGCTTCCAAGAACAAATGTACGCTGTCGGAGGGTATGATGGTACCAGCAGGCTGAATACGGGTGAATATATAAAAAAAGGAATAAGAGCGTGACAAATGAATGAATGAATGAATGAATGAATGAATGAATGAACATGTCAGGTATATAATAGTATGACATGCCAGGCATATACTAGTATGACATGCCAGGCATATACCAGTATGACATGCCAGGCATATACTAGTATGACGTGCAAGGGATATACAAGTATGACATGTCAGGCATATACTAGTATGACATGCCAGGCATATATTTGTATGACAAAGCACAGAGATCCGAAATCAAATTATCAACATTTAATTAAATTACACTGGCTACATTTCGATGTGATTTATTGTGAACAAATCAGTTCCCATAGAAACGTTTAAGATCGTCCCTACATTTAAATAAGCAGATAAAGGAGTGTCCGCTCTTTATTGTCCAACTTCAGCATTAAATGAACGAGAATCGTTTTTTGTATTGAGTTTGCAGATAAACAGGGAAAATAGCACCTTCTTTCATTGCATTTTTCGTATGAATCCTCAAAATATATACCCAAGACCCCTATGATGCTGTTTAACTAGATTTAGATCAGTATGTTCACAGTGTTGCAATGCGGCTTGACTGGGAGTGGGGACGCCAACTAATACGAAATAAGACTAAGAAAAGACTAATGTTCGAATCCTATTCAAATACATTCAATGAATATTCGAATACAAAATTATGGTATTCATTTCAGCTCTGTTAAATAAATTACTGATGTGTGAACCAATAATAGCAATGACCGAATAAATAAATGACCGTCGAGAACATGGAAGGTTAAATGTGAGATGACTAAAAATCAAAAGGATGTCAAATGGGAGATAAATTAAGAAATAAACCTGTTGGACAACGGCTAGATGATACTCGTTCGAATCTGTATCTAGTTTGTCTGGAAATCAACAGTTTTACATTTACATCAGCTAGCACTCCACACTACAAGAAATCATGGACAAATAAAAATCCAGACTTGGGCATGGTCTCCTTTTTGAAATAAGATAATACAGATCTATGAACGATTTAATTTATCTGAACTTAAAACTGCAACTTGTAACTCGAAGTTCCCATGAGCATCAGCAAGGGACTTAACCCAAAATGAAAATACCAACCGTCGTTATCAGAACTTTTAACTCCAAGCCCCCGCAAGCCTCAGCATGGGGCCTAACCACGACTCAGAATACATTGCATCAATATTAGGACTTATAACTCTAAGTCCTAATGAACCTCAAAATGGGACTTAACCCAGTCTGAGAATAGATTGCATCAATAATAGGACTTGTAACTCCCAGTCCCAATGAGCCTCAACATGGTACTTAACCCAGTCTCAGAATACACGTCATTATCAGGACTTGTAGCTCGAAGAATCCAAAAGACTCAATACAAGACCGAACTCAAGCTCATAATACTAAAAAAATCCTTAAAACTGAGACAATTTATACAATTTATTTAAATAAAAGTGTGGCAATTTGATTAGCTAGTAAAAATACTTTATAAGACCGATTCGAGAGTAGATTTTCTAATAAGCAGATTGGTTGAGACTACTGTATTCTTTTCTTTCGTAATCACATCTTGTGTACTTTGCTTTTCCAGAACTTTGTGAAATGCAAAACTCGAATGTCATTCTCCTATAAAACTAAAATTCAAACCTTGTTTTTGCTTTTTAATCATTAATCACTGACACTAGATAAAAATATACATATTTTTGCATGGTCTCCAAATCAAACGCTTGATACTCACTCTGTACATTTCAGTTGAAATGTACGACCCCTGGAAGGAGGCATGGTACTGCGCCCCAAGTATGAATGTGGGTCGGAGCAACTTTGCTATAGTTGCTATGGACGACGGACTGTATGCCATTGGTGGATATGACGGTGAGCCAAATGTAGCCCCCACCCAAGCCAATCAAGACATGACTACTGTGCTATTTATGATATTTTTTTAACAATATTTGTTTTATGTAACACATAATAATAACAGCGCATGCCGTCACGAATTGCGTCATAACGTCAAGAAGTCCACGCGTGTATTGACCGAAGTATCCCAGTACATTTCAAAGTCATTTAACTACACTGTTGTGGAGTTTCCTTACATAAAGTCAGACATTTGTCTCCGCTGATAAAAGGAATCTTACATTTTGTGCTTCTTAAAAAATTAAAATCATGAAACTAGTCGAATAATGTCAACATTTGTTTGAATGTTCGTAAAAGATTTTTTTTCTCCCTCTAGCTTGCTATATATATATATATATATATATATATATATATATATATATATATATATATATATATATATATATATATATATATATAAAATTAAAATTTATCTAATCTGTATGATAGTATTATTTGTATTAAATAGTAATTCTGCCTTGTATTATCAAGCATTCTCCCAAAGAATCCAAGGATAACACTTTCCGTTTTGTTTGGTGTATATTTGTCTGTCTGTCTGTCTGTCTCTCTCTCTCTCTCTCTCTATATATAGATATATACACACACACACACACACACACACAACGGAGTGGGGAGTCCAACCTTGGATTCTACAGGAGAATGTTTGATAATACACATACAAGGCAGAATGAATATTTAATGCAAACAATATTATCATACAGGTTAGAGAATTTGTAATTCATAGGAATTAAAACTATTCTAGCATGTGTATATATATATATATATATATATATATATATATATATATATATATATATATATATATATATATATATATATATATATATATATATATATAGAGAAGAGAGAGAGAGAGAGAGAGAGAGTTATAAATATGCACCGGACATAACGGGAAGTGCTATCCCTGGATTCTATACGAGAATGCTTGCTAATAATAGGCAGAATTAATATTTAATACAAATAATACATCACACAGGTTAGAGAATTTTTAATTGGTACTGTACGGAGATTTGAACCCAGGTCTACGGGTAAACGGCACCCATCGCTTTGCCTGCACGTACCAGAACATATTTCATCACGACTAAGCAAACATCACCCAAAAATGATGGAACTGAGTCGGTGTTATATGCACTCGCGCGTAGCAGACACACTCGCATGACAACCTAGTAATTAATTCTCATCATATAGGTTAGAGAAATTGTAATTCATAGGAATTAAAACTATTTTAGAGAATTAATTACTAGGTCGTCATGCGAGTGTGTCTGCTACGCGCGAGTGCATGTAACACTGACGTATCTTTTGCAGGTTTGTATCTTGTAATCTCTGTTATCTACTGTAGCACTATGTGTCGTACTCTGTTATCTTTTTCAGTACCGTATCTTGTAATATTTATCTTTTCCAACACTCCATTTTTGACTTTTTGTCATCTTTTCTTACACTCTATCTTGTATTATTTGTTCTATTCGTACATTTTGTTTTGTTTCGTACATTTTGTTTTGCTACGCTTTCTGGCAATAAAACTCCAATTATTTATCTTTAACGTCTCCACTTCATATCCTGATATTCATGATCTCCTAATTAAATTTGTCATTATTTTTAACTACCTGAGGTAACACTGAATAATTTTTAACTACTCGAAGTAACACTGAATGATTGTTAACTACCCCAGGTAACACTGAATGATTGTTAACCATTTGAGGTAATACTGAATGAATTTTAACTACCTTGAGGTTACACTGAATGATTGTTAACCATTTGAGGTAATACTGAATGAATTTTAACTACCTTGAGGTTACACTGAATGATTGTTAACCATTTGAGGTAATACTGAATGAATTTTAACTGCTTGAGGTTACACTGAATGATTGCTAACTACCTGAGGTAATACTAAATGATTTTTAACTACTTGAGGTAACGCTGAATGATTGCTAACTAGCTGAGGTAACATTGAATTATTTTTTAACTAAATGAGGTAACACTGAAGATTTTTAACTACTTGAGGTAACGCTGAATGATTGCTAACTACCTGAGGTAACACTGAAGATTTTTAACTACTTGAGGTAACGCTGAATGATTGCTAACTACCTGAGGTAACACTGAATGATTGCTAACTACCTGAGGTAATGCTGAATGATTGCTAACTACCTGAGGTAACACTGAAGATTTTTAACTACTTGAGGTAACACTGAAGATTTTTAACTACTTGAGGTAACACTGAAGATTTTTAACTACTTGAGGTAACACTGAATGATTCTGACTCCAGCACAAATTGCCTTGGCATACTGATTTATAGCTCACCTGTTTTAAATTTTAAAATCGTGCTGAGATAGCCTTCCAAATTTCATTGCAAATACATGTATGTTGAAGGTAAAAGAAAAAACGAAAACAATGTTAGCAAAGATCCTGAAATGGTAACTTCATAATGCATTTACAATCTATTCCTCATGCAACACTTTGATATGGACTCACAATTACTCAAAACATGTTTTTGAAGAATTAGGATCTCAACAATTTCACCATACAAAAACGATACTTGAGAAAATGCAAAACTAAATATTCCATTTTCATAATTTACTACCTGGTTGCAGATGGACTTTTACTATGTCAAACTGTTAGCATTGTACAGGCAGAGGTAAAATTAAAACTTAATTGCTATTTACCACACAAAATTATTAACACTTTACAGCCAAAGGTAAAATGAAAAATTAATTACTAAAACATGCTTTAACCTTTGGGACAAACAAATATTATTTTTACCTACAGATAAATATTGACTAAAAAAAACAAAACCCCTGATTAACACAATTGAACTTGCAATATTAACTTTTTGTACTTTTGTGCGTTTAATGCCATATTTTTAGTTTTATTGGTTTAACGCCATTTTTCAGCACATGATAGGCAATAATTGGCAGCCAGTATATTTGGTGGAAGACGACCTGGGAAAGAACCATGGACCAATGGGAAGCTACTGGTTTCTCACTCATGTTGTCCGAGCCAAGATTCAAACTCATGAGGACAGAGGTGAGATGTGAGTGATCTCTAAAAGTGAAAGCCTTAAACCCTCCATGACACAATAAACCCCATTGTTAAGACAGCCTACATAGTGGTTTTCGACACGCTACTGAGGCTGATATTAGTTCAGTTTAAACATGGATAGTGAGGAACTTGCAAAACTAATATATTCGAATTACCTCTGAGGCCCCAGGCAGCCAACTGGTCCAAGGCAGCTTTAGAGATAGCTGAGATCTCACCTCTGACCTTTAGGATTTGCGTCTCGGTTTTTGCCAACATGGGTATATGAGAAAGCTTGCCAGTAGCTTCCAGCGGATTGTTGGTTATTCTCGAATTCTTCCTCCACAAATTATATGGCCACCATGTATAGCCTACTATGTGCTGAAATACGACATGAAACCCACAAAACCAGCCAGAATACAACTGACTACCTCATAGTTCATAGATTAAATTGTTGCTCTGTAAATAGCACAAAAGTTTATCATATTTATCACATGACAAAAAAATCCTGATTTAACAAACCACAAACAAGTGAAATGACCTTGGTCTTTGTCTTATAACATTTTTTTATTACACATGTGGAAAAATGAAAGACATGTGATATGTAATATGCCACGATCTGAAAGTTGCACTTAGCGACTATTTTCAACCTGTTTTGTTAATTTCACTTTAAAAAAAAATGTAAATCTTTATATGCATAGTTTTTTTCTTTTTCAGGTGACAAAACATCAGATATCGTGGAATGCTACAATCCAGAGACAAAAACATGGATCTACAAAAAGAATTTGCACATGGGTAGGAGCGCTGTCAGTGCTTACTCTGTCAAACACATTCCAAATGCAAGACATTTTAGTTTCCATGGCAACTGCAAGTCAAGGTCGATTGTCACACACCAAATGATTATGCTGTCACAGCATTAGCAACATGTCACCACCATCATCTAACAAATGGAGTGAACTGAATGATATTCATTATATACTAAAAAATCTGTATAACCTACATTCATGTTAGTTTAACCCATTTTAAAGGACTAAAATCACTTACTTGGCTGAGAATTCGCCTTTTTTTATGCATTTGAGTGATTTTTATTTACATACCAATCTGGAGACAACCCACACTCCTCACTAAGACATGACTTGTATTTTTACCAATGTTACTCATTACATCAATTTCCCAAGATGCACCTTACCTAGGTCTTAAAACATGAACAAACATTTGCTAGAGTCCTATTACATATTCAAGTTATGTTGGGATCCATGCATCATACAGGGACCCTGTTATCAGTCATCTGCAATTAGTCCCATTTGAAGCTCTGCTAAAAATGCAACCACCAGATTAACTCATTACAAGTTGGTTTATCAAGTAAGCTGACTTGATTATTTTAAATATATTACTTATATATTAAGACCTTAAATGTCTTATTCCAAAAGACAAGTTGCCCAATCGCCTGCAAACGAACATACATGTGCAGAGCTGTCTGTAGTGTAAAACCCAAAGCATTCCAAACAGGGCAACTTTAGCTCCTGCTTAGAATCAATAGTTTAAACTGGTTCCAGAATTATGCACCAATTAAACTTCTGAGTGACAAGTGTACAAATAAATAAATAAATAAATAAATAAATAAGTTTTAATATTTTTGCAAAGATCTTGTGAAAATGTTGTCTTTAAAATTTTCTATAATATATAATTTTGATATGGCTTTGATAACCACAATTTTTCACCAACCTCAGGTACGGGCCATTTTTACCTCATTCTCTTAAAAAGACATTATTAAATAAATGTGCTGCAGTTCAATCTTTCATTTCAAACATGGCTAAAATATTTTGTTGTAAGTCATGCAGAAATATTTATTCTTATCACAGTAATGAAATTATTCATTCTGACATTCTTTGATAACCTCAGTTTTTCACCATCCTCAGGTCCAAGCCATTTTTACCTCATTCTTTTAGCAAGACATTTTTAAATAAGGTACAGCACTTTATTCTTTCATTTCAAAACATGGCTAAAATATTCTGCTGTAAATCATGCAAAAATAATTATTATTACAGTAATGAAAATATTCATTATGACATTAATAATGACTATACTACTAGTAGTAATAGATATATTCATAATTTGGATCAATAAATATATACATTTGTGAGTTAAGATTATATTTAAAATTTCCTTATTTCTCATTTCTCCTATTTGTATCTAGAGGAATAACCTTTGTAACTGGAGGGAGAAGTCACTTCTTCTGTCTCTCTCTAGTGGAAGAGTGTGTGTGTGATTTGGATTTTTAACATAGCTTTAACAAATTCTCAGTCATATCGCTAGGATGTCTGCAGTGTTGCAATTTACAGTGATATCTAGCACTGGAGCATCATTCCACAGACAAGTAGCATGATGCCCCAGCCAGTCACATTATCCTGACACCAGGCTGACCAGTCCTAACAATAACCTGTTAATGCTGAGCAGCTACCGAGGCAGCTGTTAGTACCATTTTTGTAAGAATTTGGTATGACTTGGCCGGGGTTCGAACCTGTGACCTCTCATCCGAGGCAGACACTCTAACCACTAGACCATCAGTGGTCACCTGGTGGGAGAACTTATTGCTACATTTATTTGTATCTTGTGAGAAAAGTAACTTAGTTTTGTATCTGAATGAAGAAGTGACTTCTAATAATCTGGACAAAGTCATCTTTCTCTTTTGTACCTGGTTGAAGAGTCACTTTTCCCATTATTTGACCCTATTTTTAACCCTATGTGCTGTTTTAATTTGCAAATAACTGTATCATGTTAGAATTTTTTATAAAGTTGAAATATTTATGATTGTCAATCAGATTAAATTGGCCATCTGATCTGTCTGTCTTAAGATGGAAATGGCCATGTGATATGCCAATCTAAAGTTGACATTGGCCATGTGACCTGTCCATCTAAAGATGGAATTGGCCATGCAACCTGTCCATCTAAAGATGGAATTGGCCATGTGACTTGTCCATCTAAAGATGGAATTGGCCATGTGACCTGTCCATCTAAAGATGGAATTGGCCATGTGACTTGTCAGTCTAAAGATGGAATTGGCCATGTGACTTGTCCATCTAAAGCTGGAATTGGCCATGTGACTTGTCAGTCTAACAATGGAATTGGCCATGTGACCTGTCCATCTAAAGATGGAATTGGCCATGTGACCTGTCAGCCTTAAGATGGAATTGGCCATGTGATCTGTCAGCCTTAAGATGGAATTGGCCATGCAACCTGTCCATCTAAAGATGGAATTGGCCATGTGATCTGTCAGCCTTAAGATGGAATTGGCCATGTGACCTGTCCATCTAAAGATGGAATTGGCCATGTGACTTGTCCATCTAAAGATGGAATTGGCCATGCAACCTGTCCATCTAAAGATGGAATTGGCCATGTGACTTGTCAGTCTAAAGATGGAATTGGCCATGTGACTTGTCCATCTAAAGATGGAATTGGCCATGTGACTTGTCAGTCTAACAATGGAATTGGCCATGTGACCTGTCCATCTAAAGATGGAATTGGCCATGTGACCTGTCCATCTAAAGATGGAATTGGCCATGTGACTTGTCAGTCTAAAGATGGAATTGGCCATGTGACCTGTCCATCTAAAGATGGAATTGGCCATGTGACTTGTCAGTCTAACAATGGAATTGGCCATGTGATCTGTCAGTCTTAGGATGGAATTAGCATCTTTTAAACTTGAAAGGCCTTTATGACACAATGCTTAATGCCAAACTTAATTGAAAAGGCCTTCGTGGCAGAATGCTCTGTGCCAAACTTAACTGAAAGATGTTCATAGCATAATGCTCTGAACCAAACTTAACTAAAAGGCCTTCATAGCATAATGCTCTGAACCAAACTTAACTAAAAAGCCTTCATGACAGAATGCTCTCAGCCAAACTTAATAGAAATGCCTTCATGACAGAATGCTCTAAGCCAAATTTAACTGAAAGGCCTTCATGACAGAATGCTCTAAGCCAAACTTAACTAAATGGCCTTCATGACAGAATGCTCTAAGCCAAATTTAACTGAAAGGCCTTCATGACAGAATGCTCTAAGCTAAACTTAATTGAAAGACCTTCATGACAGAATGCTCTAAGCCAAACTTAACTGAAAGGCCTTCATGACAGAATGCCCTAAGCCAAACTTAACTGAAAGGCCTTCATGACAGAATGCTCTAAGCCAAATTTAATTGAAACTGGCCTAGAGGCTTTTGAGAAGTTGAAAATAGCATATGTTGACAGATGAAGGAAGACAGGTTGACAATGCATGCCTGAACTGACATGCTGAGGTTCATGAAAAAAGCACAACTTTGACAAGTCATGGAAACTGGTCCTGTCTAATGACCAATGATTCTGTATTGAAATATCATCATAAAAATTTCAATTGGCATGTGCAAAAACAATCACATATATTTCTTCTATTGTACACTGTAACTTGCCTGTGCATGCAACAGGAAAGGGAGATAATTAAATAATAAATCAAATAATTGGTTGTGGAATTCGTCTAAAACTGTAACTGGACTTAATTAGCCAGATGCTTCTGTTCAAGAAAGAAGTACAAATAGCTGCCTACGACGACTATGGGTGGTATCATAAGATACCATCAGTTTCAAAATGTTGATAAGGATCGGAGATGAAATGTGTCTGATTCCACTAAAACAAACAGAAACACACTGTATCAAACAAAACACAATTCTAATTTGGAGAAAAATTGCTACTGGGTAACAAGAGGTTACTGTTGGCCTATGTTTGTCATTAGCAATTTGTACAGGAAGCACATCAGCATAAGCCAAGGCATACAGGATAAAGTTGTGTTCACTTCTATCAACAAAATTCAAAGCGGCTGAAAAGTGCTATTCAGCAGACATTAACATCAGAGCATTAACAAGCAGCAAAAGAGGACTATAGTACATGGAATTATTCTCAGGAACAGTAGTGATGTACAAGACTTTTTTAACCGGGAAAATTATTGTGAAAACTTGGAAAAGTAAACTTATTTTGCTTAAAAAGCTCATTTCTCTTTTATCTGTGTTATGATCATGATAATAATTTTTAAAAAATAAAATAAAATAAACAGTACTTTTATTAGAAACAATAAATAGAAACAGCAAGGTATACTGATGATGCAAGAGCTAACTTATCTAGACACAGCTAATTTCACTTACCTAGACACAGTTAATTTAACTTATTTAGACAGCTCATTTCACTTATCAATACAGTTAATTTTACTTATATAGACAGCTCATTTCACTTATCAATACACAGTTAATTTTACTTATACAGACAGCTAATTGCATTTATCTAGACAGCTAATTTCACTTATCTAGACAGCTAATTTCACTCATCTAGACACAGCTAATTTCACTTATCTATACACAGTTAATTTAACTTATATAGACAGCTAATTTCACTTATCTAGACACAGCTAATTTCACTAATCTACACAGCTAATTTTACTATCTAATCACAGTTAATTTCACTTATCAAGATACAGTTAATTTCACTTATATAGACACAGCTAATTTCACTTATCTATACAGTTAATTTTACTTATCTAGACAAAGTTAATTTCACTTATCTAGATGGTTAATTTCATTTATCTAGACTGGCTAATTTCACTATCTAGACAAAGTTAATTCCACTAATCTAGATACAGCTAATTTCACTGATTTTGATACAGATAATTTCACTTATCTAGACAGTTAATTTCACGTACACCACTCCCTCGATAACTCGCACCCTGATAACTTGTGAACCCGCTTATAACGCGGGGTCAGGCGTGGATCCCATTTTTTAAAACCAGAAATTACCCCAAAAAGAGATCCCTATTTTATGAACTTTATGGAAAACGCAATCAAAATTAGCTACAAAAACTTTGATATATTGCTCGTTTTATCGTCGAAAAAGGTAGATAGGACCTGGAAGTTTTAATCAACATTATGAAATACCAAATTTAAAAACAAGTCATAAATTTTTTTTTACATTTTCTTTCCAAGTGACATTCCTAGCACACCACAATTAACGATATGTAAGGAAATTTCGATCAATGAAAATGTCACTTACGCCGAGTGGAGGCTGTACTTTAATAAATAAATACAAATTAAATAATTTTTTTATCAATTGAAATTTGTGTTCTAGTTCTATCTTCTAGTTCCTTTTAAGTGTAATCATCATAAATGCAATGTGCCCTCTTGTAACTAAACATAAAATGTGTCAATCTACCGTAACAGCTATGTCCGTGGGCATTTCTCTGAGAACCTATTTAGGTGCCGACTGTGTTTTGATAACTGACTAGCAGAAGTATTTGTTGCATTGTTGCATTGAATTACAAGCTGGCCTCCTTTGTATTATCACGTTAATTATGTCTTTTGAATCAAATAATGGAGGTGAAATAAAAGAAAAGTTGAAAGGCACGAAAATCCTACAAACTTAAAATCTAGCTGCCCCGGTCGTATGTTGGGTGAACTCACTTCAGTTGATCAATTGAACACTGTTATAAATGTTATCGTGTATGTAACATAAACTACCTTAAATTAACCGACTCATTGGTAACTGTGATCAAAGATAGCACGGCAACCAAACGAAAAGAATACTATACTTCGTAAAATAAAGAGCTTGGTTTCACAGATACGGACCATTGTGGGCAAGCGAGTTTCAGAGAATTCTTGAACTGGCACTTTGAGATATCCTCAAGAATAATAAAAAGTTTCATTATTACTTCCAATGAAATCACGATATCAATACTGTACTAACTGAACAGCACAAAAATTGAGATTCAACGTAGATGATTGTCTCGCGAAAATTTCGCTTGTTTTTTTAACAAAAGGAATCTTGCTTGGTGGTGTATCAACAGTTAGTCTAGTTCCCTGCTCTTTCGACTCCCAATTTGGCAGGATAAAATGCCAAACCACTCCGGGAACCAGACTCATCAAGAAACCAAAAAGCAGTGACGTAATACACACATGTTTACGTGTAAACGTAATGGTTGTTGAAACCAGTTGGACCGATCTTTCACATGTTGGACATTTTGAAAATAAATGTTATTTAAACAGAATAATGAACAACTTCATTAGAAAAAGTGCGTGATTAAAAATTATTATCGACGTGAATGTAAAATGAGGAGTCAGTCATTAAACAGTGAAGTTCCCTAACCCCACCCCCCCACCCCAATCCCGCTGTTTTCTCGATGTCCAAGCGATTTTTTCAATTTTTAGAGGTCTCTCAGTAACTCGCGCCCTCGCTTATAGCACGGTCTATGTTTGTGGACCCCGCTGTGCACGAGTTATCGAGGGAGTGGTGTATTTAGACAGTTGATTTCACTTACATAGACACAGGTAATTTCACTTATCTAGACAGATAATTTCACTTAGCTAGACACAGTTAATTTTGACTTGTCTAGACACAGCTAATTTCACTAATGTAGAAAGTTATTTTCACTTATGTGGACACAGTTAATTTTTACTTGTAATTTCACGTATCTTGACATGGCTAATTTTGACTTATCTAGACAGATATTTCACTTACCTACACACAGCTAATTTCACATACCTAGACACAGTTAATTTCACATATCTAGACAGTTAATTTTACTTATTTAGACACAATTCATTTCGCTTATCGAGAAACAGCTAATTTCGTTTATCTTGACATAGTTCATTTCACATATCGAGGCACAGCTATGTTCTCATAATTAGACACAATTTTATTTGCTCTGACCATGTGGTGTTTCCATGGAGTCAAACCAAATTTTGTTTCTGTGGAAATTAACCTGTCTGCTCATCACACGACCATTCCATGGAATGTAACATGTCTGCTCATCACAATCATTCTGTGAAATTCAAAACGTCTGCTTATCACAAAATTATATCACTTGATCAACTATGCTTGTATAACACTGTCCTATGGTCCTGTTCATAAAGAATAAAATCTTATTTCTGTTAATGATGATTTTTATTAGTTCATGCTTGCAATAAAAAGAACATTTGAAATGAGTAGACAGTTCATTTTCAAGCAAAACATTATTTACATATTTAAGCTTCCAATGTGCAAGTCTTTCACGCATTCGTATATCCATCCATTTATTTATTTATTGTCAACCCATTTAATATTGTATGTACATCTATGATATAGCAATCAATATGTATATTCAATCCATATATATTCCTTACTGGCGACTCAGACGATAACTAGCTATGTTGTCACCATGTCCATTTGTGAATATCTGTAGATGTATTGAATTGAAATGAACTGAACTTTTATTTACCACACAACTAGTACACCAGTGACTGGTTCTCAATCTGTGGAAGGAACTTGATGGATATGGTGTAGTAATACATACATCAGAGTCTGGTTCTAAATCTTTGGAAGGAACCTGATGGATATGGCGCAGTAATACATCTTTACCTGATATATCCTTACACCTCATCAACTTAGTTCCTTCTGCTGATTCCGAGCAACACATGCGTTTAGTTTGTACATTGGTCATCTTATTTCATCCCTCTGTCAGACAAAGACAGACAAATTTTAAACAGCTATTATTGGCTCTACAAGGCTTGACGTCAGGTACATTGTAGGCCTGACAAGAAAAAATATGGTCGTCATTGTGTGAAAAAATCATTTTACCACTGATATCAGTCCTTAACACATAATGGGAAGGTCTGCAAGCAGATAAACCTACGAAATGACATTTTATTATTTATTATGACAAGGTTTAAATCCAGCAGAGTTTCCATGGAAATTGAAACAAGGCTCATCCGGCATTCTTCAATTGATGACAACACCATAAAATGACTATCCCAAGAATTCCTGTAGTTGCAAAATGGAACATAATTGCAGACGACACCATAAAATGACTATCCCAAGAATTCTTGTAGTTGCAAAATGGAACATAATTGCAGATGACACAATAAAATGGCAATCTCAAGAATTCTTGTAGTTGCAAAATGGAACATAATTGCAGATGACACCATAAAATGAATACCATGGTAGCCTTTTCTTATGTCATGTTCCAAAGACACGCTGTTCATCACTCTAATTCTTTTATAAAGTGTTCCAAACACAAGCTGTCTCTCACTCTAAGTGTTCCAAACACAAGCTGCCTCTCACTCTAAGTGTTCCAAACACAAGCTGTCTCTCACTCTAAGTGTTCCAAACACAAGCTGTCTCTCACTCTAAGTGTTCCAAAGACATATTGTCCCTCTACTGAACTCTTTAGACTTTGCTCTGACAAAAATTCCAACAAACTTTCAAATTGTCCATTTCCACCATCATGACCTTTTGAAACATTATCTTTTTGAAGCTGCAGGGGGATCAGTGGCCTCTGCCCTGTAATATACACACAAAAATTTAAATCAGAGTTAAGTTCACTTCTTTCCAGGGTATTCATTTTCATGGTTTAGTGAATCTTATGTGGTCTTATGAAGAGCTCGCTATTTCCATATGAACTACGCCATACAGAGAACAAACTGTTGTGTGACTTTACTGCTATATTATTTATGAGTGAAAGTTGTTACCAGTAAAACCACTGGGTACAGCTTTGAACCACCAGCCATTTTAATAGTTTTCAATGCAGTGTTATTCTGAATCACCATGGTGAAAACAACTGAAACTTTTAAAGTGGATATTACAAATAATTTAATAATTTAATTGGTCTGAGACAACTACTTGGAATGGTTTAGTGATACATGCATATGTTTCCTGTCTTTGTGACATGGGTTCGTATGGAGATGTTAGCTCCACAGAAATCTTGACTTGTGAATAAAAATGTCAACCGGTACCCGGGTATTTGGGTACATGCCCATTTATAATAACCTGGAAATAAAATGGGCAATTGAATACCAGTTAAAAATTAAAAAAAAAAAAAAAACATGCTTCAAAGTTTAGATCAAAGACATCAGGAATGTGCGAGACAGGGAATAATGATTACAGTTCAAGGCTTGTATCAATGGACTATTGGCAATTGTGTATTTATTCATTTTTAGACCTTCTAATTTCCTTATTTCTCTTTATAGTAACTGTACATGAAACAGTTCCAAGAAAACAAATGGGTTTCCTGAATGTGAAACCATGTGTCATAGAGTCATTCTATTTTAATACACATACATAGTGGACCAGTCTAAATTGAAAACAAATGGTACCAGATATTAAGTGAAACAGGCTTTATCAATGTGACTTATGGAGGTTATATGACATGTTACAGGAGAGGGATATTATTAAACTTAAAAACATGGTGCATTAGGAAAAGGACAAATCAACAACATTTTACAAATTATGATGAAAGAATTTGACAGTAATGTAATACAGCATTCATCATTTGTGGACTTCACGACCATTCAGCGAAATTTAGACATGTAGACTAGTTACAGTGAGTGTTATGCATAAATAATTTTATAAATTTGTTTTGTGTTTTCACTCTTGTACTAACTATTAATCCAGACTGATTTTGCTGATTTGTGACAAGAATTTTAACTGCAGATGCAGGTGAGCAGCAAAAATGTTTTTCATAGTTTTCTGTAATTATAGCATGTACTATATACAGATTACTCTTTTTTTGCTCAGATTGCACTTTTTTGCCACTTATACTAGTAATAATTACACCTATACCTCTCTTTGGCTTGGCATGTATGAACCAACAACAACGCAGTTCAGGTTCACATTTAAATGCAATTTCCCTTTGATCGGGTACCTGGGTAACAGATCGTTGGATTGACAGGCTCCCAGTAGAAGTTCCTGAAATTTTGCCATCTCTACTAGTGAAGATGGGTTTGCAACAAGTACCATTTTTATAGGTGCTTAAGCTGGTGCATTTTGAGAAGCAGTCCTATTTGTTATCACAGAAATATTTTTTGTTAGATCTTTACATTTTTTTTATTGGTAGCAACCATGAGACCCATGCGAACTGGTATCCCACAGAAAGTGGTCAATTCATGGTACCAGGGAACACTGCTGCAAATGTGGTACCATCGATACTTGCTTACAAGTCTAGTCCAACGACAAACAACATAGACCAAGATCGGCTATTGCATGCTGCACTGACAGATCAGAATTTTTATTTTTTATCTACTGATTACTCCCAGGAAACTGCATTGACCCTGATTTGTTGTTGCATTATGTGCCTGTAGATCTGGTTCTGTGCAGGTTACAGATGGATTTGACTAATAAGTGAGTACATATTGCAGCTGAGGTCTACTACTGCTAACAGCATTAAATACCAAACATCAGTTAAGGGAGAACAATTTAAATTCTGCTTTACATGCATGGGGAATAGGGAGAGATAAATACAATGCCAGTCAAAATGTATAGTAATAATTTTAATTACCTACCAAATTATGTAAAGACTGTGATTAAGATGACAAAATTAATCATTACTTTGCAAGAATTATGATCTGTAAGTTATAAGTTTCTGAAACTTATCTGAATTTTGTTTACCTGTCACATTGACTGATGTTTACAGCAGTCTTGGGGAATAATGGACAATTAAGACAAAGGTTTGGAGCCATGATGTGATCATGTTATATCCAAATTCTTGTTATTATTAAGTACATTATTATGGGCTTCCTCTATAATTGGGTGGGCACCTGCAATGTTTGAACGTTATTAAAAACAGATGTGCAAATTACTGTGGGGATCAAATGAAGAGACAATATATTAAATCTCAAATGACAGAAAACAAAAGTTTTTCATATTTTTAAAAGAAAATCTTGAAGGTACAAGAAATAATGACTTTCAAACTTTGTTGCACATTTGAAAAATTAAAGTAGAGCAGTGAATGATATGATCTGTTTGAGTTAACTACAGTAATGGCACCATAAATGGAATCTAAAGATTTACTAAATTAAAATACATGTAGCAATCTGACTGCACTCAAACAAATATAAAAATCTCATGTACTTAATCTGTCTCCAAACTATAGGCAAGAGGTCTGTTAAGGGATTAACAATATCTTTATTCCTCATTGTAATACAATAGTACCATTGAAGAATTAACATTATCTCTATTCCTCATTGTAATAAAATGGTACCACTGAAGAATTAACATTATCTCTATTCCTCATTGTAATACAATAGTACCATTGAAGAATTAACATTATCTCTATTCCTCATTGTAATACAATAGTACCATTGAAGAATTAACATTATCTCTATTCCTCATTGTAATAAAATGGTACCACTGAAGAATTAACATTATCTCTATTCCTCATTGTAATACAATAGTACCATTGAAGAATTAACATTATCTCTATTCCTCATTGTAATACAATAGTACCATTGAAGAATTAACATTATCTCTATTCCTCATTGTAAGACAATAGTACCATTGAAGAATTAACATTATCTCTATTCCTCATTGTAATACAATAGTACCACTGAAGAATTAACAATATCTCTATTCCTCATTGTAATACAATAGTACCAATGATGAATTAACATTATCTCTATTCCTCATTGTAACAAAATAGTACCATTGATGAATTAACATTATCTCTATTCCTCACTGTAATACAATAGCACCACTGAAGAATTAACATTATCTCTATTCCTCATTGTAATACAATAGTACCACTGAAGAATTAACATTATCTCTATTCCTCATTGTAATACAATAGTACCATTGAAGAATTAACATTATCTCTATTCCTCATTGTAATACAATAGTACCATTGAAGAATTTACATTATCTCTATTCCTCATTGTAATACAATATTACCACTGAAGAATTAACACTATCTCTATTCCTCACTGTAATACAAAACTACCATTTAGGAATTAACATTATCTCTATTCCCTAGTGTAATACAAAAGCACCAATTAAGGGCTTACTCATTTTCCTTTTCCTGTAGCTGTTTGTAAAGGACTGCTGCTTTGCCCTCACCCTCTGCACGTCCTGCAAACTGGACATGTTGCATAGAATGGACAGCCTTAATCCGATTAGTCCATAAGCTAAGCAGATTTTGACCACCTGTAAAACAAAGTCTTAATAAGGTCAAGAACATCAACAAGTAGTTCTTGAAATGATTTATATTGTTTAGTTCAAATGGTTGGTCCTACGGCATCACAACAATCATAAGCTAGAAACATGTACAGAAGAAAGTTGCTGCTCATGCCAATAAAATAAAATTAAAGCAACCTCAGTTTAACACACAAGGGCAAACTTATCAATCAAAAAGGGAACCAAAAAATAATTTTGACTAGAAATGTCAAAAATTGAATTTGACCTAGACATACGTGTGATTATATTAGCAGTAGGACAACAAGTTCTAAAGGCCGTCTACCGCACACTTTGTTTTATAGATGAAATTTACCTCTTTTGCAACAAAATATATTTAAAAGAAATGACATTTTTACATGTTCTATCCCGACATTACAGAACCTAGTCTAATGGGGACCAGAAATGTTATACCGGTGTAATGATGCGTGGCTGAGTAAGTTGTTGTTGTTGTTGTTGTTGTAGGGTTTAACGCCATTTTTCAGCACAAGATAGGCTATACATGGCGGCCAGTATTAATGGTGAAGGAAGAACCCGGAAACCCCCTGGAAAGAACCACCGAACCACGAGAAGCTACTGGCAAGCTTTCTCACATATCCACATTGGCCGAATCCGAGACTCGAACCCACGCAGACAGAGGTGAGATGGCAGTGATCCATAACGGAGAGCGCTTTAGACCACTCGGCCACTCGGGCCCCTGGCTGAGTAAGAGGATTAAGGCAAATACGTCTACACAATAAGCTGTTAATTGATCACTGTATTGTTGTAATTTGGAGAACTGAAGGCCAAATGTAGAATGTTTGATGATGAGGTGTTTTAAGCAATAAAGGGATCCCAGTTGATCTGGTTTTGGGTAATGTAGAGTTACTTTCACAGAGATGCAGCCACACTGCAATTATCAAGAGTGTAGGTGAAATAGGTTAGTATAACTAAAGGGTCAACAAATGGATAGCTAAAACTACAGAAGCCACTCAAACATGAAAATTGTTTTTGTATTAGTGAATTACACTTGCTCAGATGTATCGACATACAAGTTGTGATGAGTAATGAAGAAGGTTTCAAGAAATTCAGTCTGTAATAAACAGATAGCAGAAAACATAAAACTCACTAAAGGTTGAAAATTTGCTCAAGCATCAAAAGTTTGTAACAGTGACCTAGTAGTGGTATGGGTACATTATTCTTCCTGAGATGTATCGACATACCAATTCTTATGAGCATAGATGAAAAAGGATCAAGATATTGTGGACAAAACAAACAAGGGAACAAATGAATACACACAAATATACAAATGTACACATGGATGAATGATCATAATGCTTTATTGCCTCCCAACTTGTGACAGAATAGTAAAATTTGAAGTCTGTTGAGGTGAGTTATACAATGTGTGAGCAGAAGAAATTCCAAAAGGATTAAAGATGTTAACTGATTATGAATGGGTAACTAAAGAGCCCAATCAGCATAAAACATTTAACAATACTTTGAATCTATCTGGAGGGTATGTTATGCTTCAGCGCTTATAGATGTTGAGATGAATTAGAGTCTATATCATGTTAGATGTCTCACTAGGATTTTAAAACTAGGAGTCCGGGACTCCTATTTTGGTAAAAATATGAGTCCAACAGCAAAAGTTGCAGTTTGCCTCCCAAAAAATATGGAACTTTGCTGATTAGAAGAACCAGTGGTTGCCATTAAGGTTATTTTCCACATTTTTTACACCACTAACATATAACTCTTGTTTGTCCATCAGAGTGAGATTGAATTTTGTCAATCCAAGGTAAATTATTATTCCAAACACTAGGCCAGACATCATGCACTTTCTTACACTTGGTTACTGTCCCATCTGAACTATCAGTTCTAGCAAATTTAGCATTCTTATGAATCTCATTACAGTCTTCATCAATTTGCTGTTTTACTCCAAAATACTTATCCAAATTTGCAAACGGCATTTTGTCTAAGTCTCGACATGTCTTGATTTCGAGGTCACATGCACCATTTATTTGGCTATACTCAGCAACACAATAATGAAAAGTAAAGTTGTTCATTTGATGTACTCATACAATGACCACATGTACATTTCTGGGTTTTTCTGCCTCTGAATTCAGTCATTATGAATATGGGCACATTTTCTCACCCAGCAAGTAGTCAAAGTCTTTGAACTTGCTGCTCAGCTATTGTGTCAAGTTCTTTTGATGTGTTCTTATAATGACAACCTGCACATCTGGCGGTCTTTCAGCTACTACATTCTGTCATTGTAAATATCAGCACAGCTAAAATAATCAATTGATCAGCATATTTTCTCAATCAGTAGGTGGTTGAAGCAGGATTGGCAAGTCATTGAATTTGCAGCTCAGCATGTACTGGACTCCTGTGTAAGTGATTTTCTGCATCGCAGAAAAAAAATTTGCATCCAAATATGCATGATTACCGTATTTACAGCATGTTTTCGGAGAGCAACAAATAATTACTTTTTTGTTGTCTGAAGACATATTAAATTCTTTAATTAGGTGTCGGAAAACAAACAGTAGAAGATAAATTTGTGTCTCCCCCCACGTCTGTAACAAAGTTACTGTTAGCTCACATGACGACGTGCTGTCATGAAGTAAAACAAGTATTTTGTCTAACACCACGGAAAGGATAATGAATGAAAAACAGGCATTACTTGCCTATTTTGTCTATTTGATACATGTCCATCCACCAGAAAATGCAGCCATACATGTATTAGAGCCATGATTGTGTGCGTATTTTTCAAAAGAACCGCCATATTAGTAATCTTGCAATCCACAGTTTAACCTTCCGCTAATCAGTGACCATTAAAATCTACCTTACTCTGATGTATTATTTAATGATATAAAGCAGGGGTCATGGTTTCTAATCAAAGCCATAACTGTCACACCTGCCTGAAGTGGTTTTGTGTGTAACGATGTCTACACTGACAACCAATCATATTGGCGACCAAATGAAGCGAACTTTGTATCAGTTAATTTAACGGCAAACACACTGTGAATTTTACTTTAAAACAACGCAGCAGATCTTCTTAGATTGTGTCCAAAAACATAAGCTGCAGAAAAAATTATAGTGGAGCAACGTCCGAAAATTACAAGGCATTTAAATATTATAATTGCTCCCCAAAAACGGTGTCCGAAAACAAACCATGTCCGAAAACATGCCGTAAATATGGCAAGCATTTCTGAGAACTCTGCTATGATCAAAAGTAATTTGGATTAAAGATTTTAATTGATTACGGTTGGATTACTCATAGGCACAAGTGGCATAACACTGAGTCAGTTTGACATTGGTGTGTAAGTGGCATAACACTGAGTCAGTTTGATATTGGTGTGTAAAGTCTGTTGAGATGTCTAAGCATGCCAATGTTAAAACATCAAAATCCAAGCAACTGAAAAGTCACAAAATACAATGATGGTTGGACATGAGAATTTCAGTGGTTGCAATCAAGTTTGAAGGGACATGAATATGCATTCTCCTCTTTCTGTTAAGCTGATTTTAAAGTCTGTGACGTGTCATGCAGAATTGTGATCTCATAAAAGCATGTTAACCCTGACAAGTACGCCAATGCTGAAATCCATGTTCTCAGAATCTGCATCAAATGTGGATAAAATTAGATGTGCCAAGACACTATCTGCAGAATGCAACCATTGATTTTTAGGAAAAAATATGAGTTCAACACTACTATGAATGACTGCATCACAAAAACTGATATAAATACAACCGAACTTGATTTAAATCTTTGTAAACATGAATGAAAACCAGACTAAAGTACATGGCACTAACTGCCATTGTAATCTGTCAAGCCTGGGATGAATGGGGTCTTTGTCTCAGTTTATAACACTGGAAAGTGACAATCATTTTCTGGATTTGCTTGTGATCATTAAAGAGTGGTCACAGAAATAATAATGATGACAACAAAGATGTATTCAAACTAAGCTTAAAGTCACAAAGGGTGTGATGATGTAATGTATGTGTTTTTGCATCATGTGAAGAATATTACAGACATTAAAACAATATCAGAATTAGACTTAGTACCAATCCTGGGCAGTTCTGGCAGGTATTGCAGCAATCTATATCTGCCCACAGGCTGGAAATGATTTAAACGTCTTGGTGGAATAAGTAGAGTTGTAATGACATTGCCACATTCCAATGTAGACAATTTAAATGGATATTTGCCATCTAAAGAAAATTCAGGCTGACTCCAGACGATACCTGGATTCAATAACAGCACATCATCAACTAATTGTTAAGTTCAACAATGATGACTGCCAAAATTAATCCAGCAATAATCAAAGAAATGCTAAAATGTATCAGGTACATATAGGAAGAGAATAAAAGGCAACGAGTTACTGTGAAAATAACTAATTTGATGAGATGATGTGCATATATTAATATTAAAAAGATTAAATTTGTACAAAAGTTGTGATTTTTGTCCATTTGCATACTAAAAATTAGGTCAACGAAAATCCAGCTTTTGTGGTCAAAATTCCTGGCAATAAAATCTCCTTATCTGTCCTGACCTGATCTCCTATTCAATCAGATATATGATGAATCAGTAATACCTAAAAAACGGTACTACTTTTATGAACCAGAAGTCTGAATAATCATGAGCACTTGCAGAAAAGTTAGAATTTAAACCCGTCTTGAATGTTACATAGATTTATTCTGTGAGTTAATACAAAAATTGTATCATTTAATTATTTTAACCTTTGATTCCTCCCACAAACTGAAAAACTCAAACAATTTTCCAAAGATGTAGCAATGTCAAATTCAAGAGGCCAAAAGATGCCAACAAATTTTATTCTGCACTAACCCCTCTTACCAACCCCAATAAGTCCATACGACACAGAAGCCCTGCCAATATGTTGCAAATAAAGGATAAAGTTCTATGTCAAACTGTGGCAATAACTTTTAAAGTTTAAAGCTACTTTTTAATATTTTGCAATAACTGCATGTTGTGAGCAAGAACAATGATCTCTACATGTGGATGGGATAGGGAAATCTCACTCTTCAGGAGTAAAATTTTTGTTAGCATCTCAAATACCTTGTCCTGATACAAATCTTATCATCTTACATTAAATTACCTTATCCTGTCTGTATACCTGTCTTGCCCAAGGTAAATATTCAAATATTTCTCACTAGAAGAAGAAAAAATGCTTGTTCACAGGCATGGGAAGGACATTACCTCCTGATCTAACAAGTGGTTCCTCAGAGCCAGATCTCATTCTTTTGGTTGAAGGACCAGAGTCCTCAGAGTAATCTCCCTTGTTCAACTCTTGCTTCTCCCTCTCTGTCATCTTCTGGTATCTGAAATAGATGAGATATTTAGTTATTCACATATCTCTGAAAGAGGAGTCTATGAAGTATATCTTTATATATAATATTAATATATAGGGATTTTTAAGGGTTTTCTAAGGCCCCAAACAGGTTCCAATCCCAAAAGTTTAATATTCAACAGGTATGCAGAACTCCCAGTTCTATTAGTTTATACAACTAATTTATCAGTGGCACGTTTCTGTCCAAAATAATGGATTCCTGCCCTATAAAGTCTAGTAAATATACCATACACATATAAAAATATCTCTGGGACTTAAATTCTTACAGGATTATAGATAATTAAAACACTTGATTTAAAAATCTGATTTCAGTTCTGACATCCAGATTAATCCATCTGTATCAACTATGAATTGTGGCAACCCATCAACAGATTTTTTCTTGCTTCCATCTTGTAAAACTTTCAGAGGTCCCCAAATATACCATAAATTGTGAGACCTTGTTCAACAATCAGAAATATTATTTCTTAAAAAGTAAAAATTACCACATGTATCTGATATATGTAAAACATATAACAGTGATATAGTACTATATACTGACATATAAGACAATTCAACCATTAGTCAACACCCCAGCCTTTTTCCAGGTCTACTAAAATCGATTTTTAATTTTACCCTCCTCTATGGCAGGGTGAACTTTGGCAGTGACTTCAAGGCCACCTGTGAGTCAATACTGCACTTTGGAAGAACTAAACTATGTAGCTGGGTTCACTGGATAGATGGATAGACAGATGGACAGACTGGTAGACAGATGGACAGACAGATGGATACACAGAGATAGATGGGTGGACAGATGGATACGCATAGATAGACAGATGGGTATACAGACAGACAGATGGGTACACAAACAAATGGGTAGACAGATGGATACAGATAGACAGATGGGTACACAGACAGATGGATACACAGATAGACAGATGGATACACAGATAGATGGATAGACAGACACATGAATACAGATAGAAAGATGGGCAAAAAGACAGACAGATGGACACACAGATAGATGGATAGACAGATAGATAAATAGACAGACAGGCAGATAGACAGATTGATAGACAGATAGAAATAGGCAGACAGATGGACAGACAGCGTGAGAGAAAGATGATATAGATGGTGAATGATATATAGTTGGATAGACACATATTAAGAGACAAATATGGGCATACAAGAAACAAACTAATAATATTAAGCAAAATACATTTCAAATAAATAGCCATACTGTGTCAATCCAAAATGATCAACATTTTAAAATCAATTTATATTAAAATAAATTCTAAATTCCAAAACTCTTTCATATACATGAAACAAAAACACCATCAACAACATTATGATTCTCCATCTCTTATCAACTTCATTAATACGCTCTAAGAGACCTGTTTTTCAACATCCAAGTTGATAAATAAAGTTCAGAAATCCTGGTTGTCATAAACATCTCAGATTTCTGGTTTTCTCTGTTTTCTACTTTGGTCTAGTCACACTGAATAAAGTTCATGTGCTGTAATGGCATTCCTGTTTATGCCTTAAATAAGACATTACATTGGCTTGAGCAATGGAAAGGGACTTCAATCTACTGTAATGGCATTCCTGTTTATGCCTTAAATAAGACATTACATTGGCTTGAGCAATGGAAAGGGACTTCAATCTACTGTAATGGCATTCCTGTTTATGCCTTAAATAAGACATTACATTAGCTTGAGCAATGGAAAGGGACTTCAATCTGCTGTGATGGCATTTCCTACTGACTACATTCTGAAGCTGCTCCAGGACTCACTTATTCAGTCTGCTTCTAACATATATACTAGCTTATAAGTCAGGTCCAATTGCAAACAACAACATCAAAGACCCTGATCTGATATCACACAGAATGCCCGCAGATCAGGACTAGCTTATAAGTCAGGTAAAATTGCAAACAACAAAGACCTTGATCTGACATCACATAGCATGCCTGCAGATCAGAACTAGCTTACAAGTCAGGTATAATTGCAAACAATGCAGACCCTGATCTGAAATCACATAGTACACCTGCAGATCAGGGCATCACAAACTGCATAGACTTTGATCTGCTGGCCCATTATGCGATGGCAGGTCATGTGGATGAAGTATGAAGCTGGATCTGGTTTCTATGCAAGTATATACTGTTATGTATATTTAATTTAATTGTTTGTTTGTTATTTTTAAATTTTTTAATTCCATTACATGCTGTTGTAATGTAACTTTGTTTACTGGATTTGATATTGTCCAGAATTAAGTTTAGTTCTGTTTGACCTGGCTGATATTTTTTTTTATTTCATTGATAAACAGCTAATAACAGAAACAATGTATCTAGTTGCTGACCTGATTTCAGAATCAGCGACAGTTTTGGTAAACTTTTTTTAAATTATTTTTTAAAATCTTTCTCAGAGTAAGAATCTTTAAGTCAAGGTCATACCTAGACTATGTGACAAACAGCATAACAAACTTCTATTTTTTCCAGAAAGAATGACCTTTTGACCCTCATCCGGGAATCTGTTTTGCATCTTAATTAGCGTATAACTGTTGTTTTTTATAGAAGTTTGTTAGTCGTGCTCCGAACAACTGACATGTTAAGTTGTTATTATGTTGTGACCAGTTGGGGTTCAATTTTTATTTTTTCTTTAAATTATTGAATGCAAGTGATTCTTTTCCCTGGAAATACATAAGTGCTCCTACAAAATTCTTGGATAAAGACATTTATTGGAAGTTATACTGAATTCAAAACTGGAATAATATTTTCTGTGATTCAACAAATGATTGTTGACACAACAGCACTTTGCTGACCACAACCAACGTCATTGCCTTCTATTTTGGACTTCATCGGGGTTTGAACTCAGATTCATTCAGGCCTTTTAATACTAGGACTTCTAATTTTTAATTCCTGGATTATTTGTGGATTTCATTCATAAAACCCTAAGTTCTTTTTTCTTAATTTTCAATTCGTATTCTAGGGAAATAAATTATTTGTTCAATTTTACGAAGCTTGTTATCTTCACTCTTTTCTGTTACTTATTTCAAGAGCATATACTCGTAACAATACGGCACATGAATTTTCTTAAAATGCTCATTACTGTGCTCAGTAATGATTTACTGTCATCTCACTCATGTACAAGTTTTTCCAAAACACTGAATTAAAGTTCCATGGTGCAATTGTTACTGTTTAACTGCGAAGTCATACTCCACCAAAAGTCGCATGTTTTCAAGTGCTAATATTAGTAATACTATCTCCTTCATCGACTGGATACTAAATTGATCCTGTATCAACCAGTGGAGTAGCCAGGTGTGATTCACACCTGGCACTATTTCTACATACTGTCAGCATGTTTGAAAATATTACATATATATTCTTAAACAGATCAAAAGGTCCTTTTAGTTTATTCCCCCAAATTGACAATTTCATCATAGTAAAATTGCATTTACATTGTAAGCAGCTATAATACTACTTCCATTTTCAGCCTTGTTTTGGGTGTACCATAAAAGAAAATTGCATCCTTATTTGGAAAGATAAACAGATTGTAGCATATGTGGTTGAATATTAAATATAGAATAGCAAACCTTATTTGGAAAATAAACAATCTTAAGAATATTGTGCTATCTGTCACCATGGACAAAGTATGGTTAGTGTAAACACACCAAGTATTTTACCATTATATAGGCGTAGTAATATTCTATTAAGGCAAACTTCCTGAAAAATACAACACAATTTTACCAGATATTTACACAATTACTTTGTTTCGACTTTTAAAATAAATTTATTTGCTACATTAGAGGATATAAGATCACTCCGTTGCCTTGACAATATTGTAGCTATGTATTTTCTCTCCCCACCCCCCAACCTCCTATTGCCCCCTGGAATGGTGAAACTAACAAGTGAGCAATTTACAACGCATGATATCCAAAGTGACAGGGTAACTGACTGAACACTAAGCATTCAGAAACTTGAGGATTTCTTTTGTGGAGAGTTAATTTAGGCTTGAGATAGTGACATTTTTATCATACAGCCTATGTAACCTGATAAAAGGGTGGCCACAACTAAACCAGTGTCAAGTGTGCACATGATGGCAGGAAGTTGTCATTTATGCAAAACAAGCACATGCATTTCACCGAATAAGTGAGCTTGCTGAGGTACCATACATACTCATATGTAGAGTCCAAATGCAAACTGCACAGACCCAGATCTGTCATTGCACAATGCACCAGCAGATCTGGGTTTATGCCATATGTTAGGAGTAATCAACAGAATAAGCAACACAGACCCCGATCTGCTGGCACATTATGTGATGGTAGATCAGGGTCTATGTTTGCAGTTGGATTATACTTAAAAGCAAGTATAATATGGCACTAACATGGGTAAAATCTGCACTCAATTAAAAGCAAGTATAATATGGCACTAACATGGGTAAAATCTGCACTCAATTAAAAGCAAGTATAATATGGCACTGAACATGGGTCAAATCTGCACTCAGTTAAAAGCAAGTATAATATGGCACTGAACATGGGTAAAATCTGCACTCAATTAAAAGCAAGTATAATATGGCACTGAACATGGGTAAAATCTGCACTCAATTAAAAGCAAGTATAATATGGCACTGAACATGGGTCAAATCTGCTCTCAATCAGTTTGTCAAAAACAAGCTGATCATGCTATTTCAAACTAGTGCAGCTGCTTCAGCTTCAGCATGCATTGGCAGATAACTCAGCAAATAGACCTGGCTTCTGAAAGAAGCAATACAGTGTGTTTCATGCAATAAATTAATAAACATTCATGGGCAGATAACTCAGCAAATAGACCTGGCTTCTGAAAGAAGCAATACAGTGTGTTTCATGCAATAAATTAATAAACATTCATGGGCAGATAACTCAGCAAATAGACCTGGCTTCTGAAAGAAGCAATACAGTGTGTTTCATGCAATAAATTAATAAACATTCATGGTCAGCAACACCAATAGTCACTTTCACTTTGTGATAAGAAAGATTTAATTTTACATTTTCGACCTACTGAAATCCAGTTATATTTAGTTAAATGTACTGTGTAACAAATAATTGAATGTTCTTGGCACGCACAGTGCAAAACCATTTGAAAACCTTGTCATTTAAATCAGGCTACACGCACATTTTGCTTTTAACAATCTTTCTTTCTCTCTCAATTCCATTTTCCTGTTTCTGCAGAATATTTTTCCTATCTTTTATTATGTTGTTTATTTAAATTTTTTGGCAAGAATCCCATTTTGTTGATTTTGATTACTTTAACTTTTCTTCTAAATTGAGAAATTTTCTTTTCTCTTTGACATGTTGAACTTTTGAAATAATTTATTCCTATGTTGCCAACAATATCAATATTAGAACAATATTTAGCAATTTAAATAATCTGCCCTATTTATAAAGGAAGTGATCTTGTCATGTGATTCATTAGTCGGAGTCTGGTACCCTGTTGAGTTAACACTTCTTTTCTCTATGTGGGGAGAAGCCAAACAAGCAATCATACCATTTTTATGTCATGCAAATTTGTGCTGAACAAAACTGACAATGTGGCTGTTAGCTATAGTAACATTGACAATTTTCATCTGTAATAATAGCCACTAATTATCAAAGTGGAAAAACTCGACAATGAAGGGAACCCAAAAAGGCTATAATGCCATTTTCATGATTACTTGTGCTTATGAATATTGTGCATCTCAATTATTAGCCAGTAAGTCACAAAACGGGACATTTGAGGATCATACAGCTGTAAGGATAATTAAATTACTTACCTCTCTGTATGGATTAAAGTTTGGTTCTTTATGAACATGGTGGAAAAAATATGGCCCCACAAGAGGGGTAAATTTGATATTATTTCCACTAATATGCTGGCCACTGGACACAGTGGGGGAATGGCTATCCTTGAGGGGTACTTTTGAACACAAACTCATCAGTGCCAAGCGATTTTGGCCATAAAAAGCATGTGGCCACAGAAAAGGGGGCACATTCAAGACGGTGATCATTGTATATGGTTCTGATATACACATTTAATTCTATTTCCTGCAGTGTCTAGTGATTTAAAACAAAACTTAAAATATAGGACTGAAGCATGAAATGAAAATCACTGTAACCTAGCTGCTGGAAGCATTATGTTCTCACTAAAATACAAAATACTGAGTTTAATCAGCTGTGGAGAGATGAACTTTAACACAAAGTCTAACCAAATCCAATGAAGCATGGCATATAGGCTACAGTGACCTAGGTGCAATCGTTATTTACTTAATGAGATGCATATGTGAACTTGATGGTAACAATCTACCTCTCAATATCCTTCGATGACTTTTCTGCCTCAGAAACTTCCATTTTCTCCTCCTTGTGAACAGATTTATCTCCCTTTCTTGGTGAAGCCTTTGATTCATCAGGCTTTTTACATTCCAACAGACAGTCCAGTATCATCTGATGCATTGGTGATGTGTCGGCATGTAATCTCACCAATGTCTCCAACTCCGACCACATCTGACGGTACTGTTCCTCCCTAGAAATACATCATACACTCAGTGAGGACTATTGATAAAATAAAATTTAAAAGTTCTTTGATAAATTTGGTCAAAATTCAAAAACAGACGGAGAAACAAACGCATGGTATGGTCAAAATTCAAAAACAGACGGAGAAACAAACGCATGGTATGGCAAAAGCTGAACAAATGACTAAGTTCAAACAAATATGTATAAGCAAAAAATAGTTTGTGGCAGAGACATAGTTATGAAAATGTTTGTAAACCAATTTCTAGAGTTAAACGTTTCTTCAGGATACTTACCCAATCATAATATGCTAGGAGTTGATCCACTACCTCACAGATCCATCCTCCCCAAGCCAATTAAACACCCACCACATCTGTCATCTTCGTTTAACAACAAGACTATTAAAACTAATCTGCTTGACAGGACAGAAGAAAAGAGTTGTCTCCCCTTGCAGACAGAGACTGGCACCCAATTCCCTCATTCAACAGTTACTAATGGAACAGATGTGTGTGCTCTTCTTGGGAAGTAACTGTGGGAGGATACTGAGATGGTGTGCCTGTTGTTCTTGAAGAAACATATTTTACTCCACAGATTTGTTTCTTCTTCAAATACATTACCTGGTCATAATGTTATAAGAGGAGGAGGAGGAGGTTACATTGCCTTACCCCAAAATTGGCCCTATCTATTATCTTCTAACTTATGAACATCAGATTCGAGTCAACTGTGAGGAACAAGTTAGGGTTAGCACATGGTCAGTGCTAGGACACAGATGAAAGTAGAGTAACCTGCATCATTCCAAAGCTGGAGATAAACTTGGAAACATGCCATGTTATGTTGTTGACATAGGTCCCACCAAGCTGAACTGAGAACTTTGGGGTAAAAGGTCTCTGAGGTGAAAGTCAGAGAATGACCTCTCTGACCTCCATCCCATGGACAGAGTGATGTCACTCACAGAACAGATGCACCTGAATGGCGACTATACAAACTTTTGATATTATATATGTAAGAAATTATCTCGTCTCGGGTAATTTCTTTGCAGGCTGAGCAGATAACCCAACCAGTCCAGGATAAACCATTGTATATCTGAGTGGACAATACAAATGATACATCCCTCTTCTGATTGGCTCAGCTCCATTCAGATAAACCACTGTATACCTGAGTGGACAATACAAATGATACATCCCTTTTCTGATTGGCTCAGCTCCATACAAATGATACATCCCTCTTCTGATTGGCTCAGCTCCATACAAATAATACATCCCTCTTCTGATTGGCTCAGCTCCATACAAATAATACATCCCTCTTCTGATTGGCTCAGCTCTATTCAGATACTGCATTAGTGCCCTGATGGGGTCCTGTAGATGCCCCTAAAAGGGTCCAAAGAAAACAGCAGTTTCTAAATGAACATGAGTTGGAGCCTGCTCTAATCAATGAAACAAGAGCACTCATGACAGAAACTGAACCATTACAATGGAACTGCAGATAGTTTGGATTGACTTATATGAAGCAAATCTCATTGATTCTGCCTGCTGTTATTTGAATGACAAAAATGCATGTCACGCACACAAGTTGAACTAATGCTAAGGGCATGGGCCTTCAGCTGAAACAGTATGAAAACTGGCTAGAAGGTCTGACAGGTTCTGGCCTATATTCTCCCTTCCAGGACATCAAAACATGTCCAAAAAATTATGACAGTGGTTCTTGATTTATTGATTATGATCACAGCTAACTTCTCCTCCAGAGACTATATGAGGAAGTTCAATAATTGTGGTATAGACGCTTTTAAGGGAGAGATGTGCTTCTACTCCTACAGCTGAGAAACTCTCCATTTCCTTCCATATTCTTTTAACAAAGTGAGTTTTCTTGTCCACACTGTCTTTTGTTTAAAGAAATGGTTCTTTCTAAGAGTTTATTTGGTATAGGCCAGGAATGGAGGTTGATTGAGTTTTGATAGAGAGCCTGCATGCATTGCTGTTTTGGTCGACGAAGAGACAGTAGGACTGACCTGGAAATCTCCATTGCTAGATCAAGGTAGGACTGAACCTGGAAATCTCCATTGCTAGATCAAGGTAGGACTGACCCAGAAATCTCCATTGCTAGATCAAGGTAGTACTGACCTGGAAATCTCCATTGCTAGACCAAGGTAGGACTGACCCAGAAATCTCCATTGCTAGATCAAGGTAGGACTGACCTGGAAATCTCCATTGCTAGATCAAAGTAGGACTGACCCGGAAATCTCAATTGTTAGATCAAGGTAGGACTGACCCAGAAATCTCCATTGCTAGATCAAGGCAGGACTGACCTGGAAATCTCCATTGCTAGATCAAAGTAGGACTGACCTGGAAATTTCCATTGCTTGATCAAGGTAGGACTGACCTGGAAATCTCCATTGCTAGATCAAAGTAGGACTGACCCAGAAATCTCCATTGCTAGATCAAGGTAGGACTGATCCAGAAATCTCCATTGCTAAGGTAGGACTGACCTGGAAATCTCCATTGCTAGATCAAGGTAGGACTGACCCGGAAATCTCCATTGCTAGATCAAGGTAGGACTGACCCAGAAATCTCCATTGCTAGATCAAGGTAGGACTGACCCAGAAATCTCCATTGCTAGGGTAGGACTGGCCCAGAAATCTCAATTGCTAGATCAAGGTAGGACTGACCCGGAAATCTCAATTGCTAGATCAAGGTAGGACTGACCCCGAAATCTCCATTACTAGATCAAGGAGCAAAATGATTATGTTTTTTCCCATTTGAGGGGAGCAATCAGGAATAATCAGAACTTGGATTCACTTGTTTTCTGCAAGACTTTGAGGCTTCTTTATCAAGACAGTGTCAATGTGAAGAAAGGCTTTTGGATCTTTGTCTGGCAAGATGAGAATCTGAAGTTTGGTGCTCCTCCTTGTCCCAGTGAGGTATATAAGGGTACAGATTTGTCTGAACAGAATCATGCAGTGCAAAATACCAAATTCCACTGGGATTATAGGTCTGTTAGGAACTTGAGTCTACCTAAGGTGTGGCAAGTATAAATTTGGATTTGTCAATGAGGATACCAGTGGAGAAAATCCAAAATGGGAAGGATGAGGTCTGTGAACATGGTTGTCATTGACTCCTGAATTAATTTATTACAGTTAAGGTGATGGGACAGGTGATTTGGTTTTGTGTGATATTGCACAGCAACTCAATTAGGCAGCTGGAGTAAAGTGTCTTGCCCAAAAACCATACCATGGTAACCAACATGGCTGATGTGATGGTGTGATTTAAACATGAACCACTTTGATCACAGGTCTGGCATACTGAACACTGATACACCATGACAAGTGAAAGTACTCTTTCCTGAAAACATCTTCAGGACAAGTGACCGTGCCCTTCTCTGATAACATCTCCAAGACAAGTGAAATTGCCCTTCTTCGATAACATCTCCAAGTGAAATTGCCTTCTTCTGAAAACATCTCCAGGGCAAGTGAAATTGCCTTTTCCTGAAAACATTTCCAGGGCAAGTGAAAAGCGGTCTTTCTTGATAACATATTCAGGACAAGTAAAATTGACCTTTACATGATAAACATCTACACCTGCAATCAAAAGGCATTCGCTATCATTTTTATCTCCAGGAAGTTGATATGTCTGAAGTACTTCGAAAGGGGCCTAACTCTGCTCCCTTACAAGGAAGGCACGAGTGGGGCAATTGTCATCACATCCATGATTCCATGGCTGTCAGCCACTTTGCTGATGGCTGAATCTCAGAATTTAAGAAATATTTTTTAATGTTTAAACCGCATTTCTAAAATTAGAGTGAACATTTTAGGTGCAAACAAAATCTTATATGCCCTTGTGGTTGTCTTAATGCTTTCCTTGTGCCTATGGGATGTGCCCAGAGATGTCATTTATCTTAGAATAGGGGAATAAAGTAATAAATGTGTACTGGTATGAAATGTTGAAATCCCACCCTCAGGGTCATAATCTGAGGGTATGAACTTAGCAAAATCTCATTTTTCTCCATGAATGATGACCCCCGGGGTTGGATTTCCCTGTCTTATTCACTGAAAAGAGCTAACCCAAGTTTTACTCTGGGTTAGACAAAGACTGATAAGACAAGAGTCCCTCAAAGGGACTGACACCCTAATTGTTGAAAAGAATTTCCAGGAATTCAAGATAAGATCATTTCTTTCTATTAACTGCTGAGTACTGAAACCATCTCTGATATTTTTCAGCAAGAGCTAGACTTTCAAATTAGCTGCTGCGGTACTCCTACTGGATGTCAGCTTGGCACCATTTTCATTTAGGACAAAATGGGCATCATCAGAAGTCTTTTGGAGAAAACCCCATGTCATAAAGATTATCTACTCAGTGGGAGTAGGGACAAAAAGATTTTTAATGTACATAAGAATTCTATTAGTGAAAACCCCACTTTGATATAGCAATCCATTTGGTGAGGAGTAGAGATATAGAAACCATTATTTACAAGATATGACTTTCCATTCTGCAATAACAAGATCTTCAAGACAGTTATTGTGGTGGCCATATTGGACATCAGATCTGTGCCATTTTTATTTATGACAAACTGGACATCATAAAAAGTCTTCTTATGAAAACCCCATTTCAATATGACTTTCTTTTCAAGCAGAGATGTGATAATACGATTTTGCAGATGGTACCCACAGTGGCCATACTAGATGTCAGACTGGCACCACCTTTATTTAGACAGCTAGACATCCTAGTAAGTATTTTAGTGAAAATCCCATACTGATATGACCATCCATTCAGAAGGAGAAGAGGTAATATAATTTTCAAGATGGCTGCTGTGGCACCCATATCAGACATCAGATTGGCACCATTATCATTTAGGACCAATTAAACTTTGTAAGAAGTCTTTAAATGAAAACCCTATGTTTATATAACCATCCAAGGAGGAGTAGCGATAACAAGATTTTCAAGACGGCATTCTGGTGGCCATACTGGATGTCTGAACAGCACCATATTCATTTAGGACTCACCAGACCATGGGATGAATGTTGATTTGGCCATCCATTCAGGAGCAGTGATAAGACTGTTGATAGGACTGCCAGGGTGGCCAAAATGGACATCAGATTGGCACCATTTTCACTAAGGAACAATGGGATAAATGTGTGTATAAAATTTCAAGGCAATCCTCCAAGTAGTTTCACATATTGATATTCAGGATTAGTGATAAGATTTTCGACATGACTGCCAGGGTGGCAATACTGAAGTAGTTTAGGAGGAGTAGTTATAGGAAACTTGTGCTAACGGACAGATGGACATCGGACAACAGATAATGGATGAACGGACAGATGGACATCAGACAACAGATAACGGATGAATGGACAGATGGACATCGGACAACAGATAATGGATGTGGATAACAGACCATCCCATAATTATGTGCGACTTTTGTGACATCATAAACCTGATGTCATCAATGCACAGCAAATCATTTATAGGCATTTTGTATCTTGCAATGAGTTGGGCGATTCTTCCCAATTGTTTGTTATCAAAATTAAACCCCAGAGGAATAGGATTCATACCAGAGACTCGGCAAACCCCTCATCCCGAACATAAATTGTATTCCCGCAGCTCAGACATCCATACCCTTCCTTATTAATCCCAAGCCAGATCCAGAAATACCAAAATGTCCATATCTGCTGGGCATAACTGACAAATTTGCTCAAATGACCACCTGCTAACTCTATATCTTGGACATTAGAAGCAAGGTTCTCATAACTGTCTGATGCAAATGTTTTGGTCAGTATGTTTTCAAAATTATTTAAACTCTCCATGGCCACAAAACAATTCCTATCTCCTGGACTTACAAAAATCATATATTTATTAACACACCATGGTCTGTATTACAAACACTACATCAGTCCTTCACACAACATGCTATTTAAATATACTGTGTAGAAGTCTGTCAATACAAATTGGACCTTTACAAGGAAATAAGTGTAACCTAAGCTGTAATTAGAAAAAAGGTACAATTAACAACAATGTACCTTTATCATCATTCTCCAACACTTGTTTGAGGAAATGATAAAATAAAACTTGACTGAGTGGACCTGAATTAGGTGTTGTGTATTTTTGAAGTAGTAAGTATGCTTGTTGCCATATAATAATTACTGTCTTTTTAAACAGTAGATTTGCATAAAATACAGTTGTTGGATGAAACTCTAAAGTATGGTTTCTGAAGAGAAAAAAAATCATTTTTATAAATAACCTAAAGAACCATGGAAGGATTATATTAAAACAAAAGCAACAGCAAATCTAGAACTGCAACTGACTATTTTCCAGTACATTTAATAACCAGGTATATCAAAATATTTTCATATTTGTTTTTACAGCTTTATGTACCTTTTAAGAATGTTTTAACTTTCACAAACATCTGGCTCCCATATAATTTTCAGGAAAAATGTCTGCCAAAAGCTTTCAGAATTTTAAGACCCCTGAACAGAACATAAAGTAGATTCCATTATGCCAATCATTCCCTCAGATTTTGACTTGCCCTGAATTCCATGGTGAGAACAAGGGAGGGTTCATCCCCACCCTCTATTCCAATAATCTTTTAGAGGAACACCACACACTGAAATTCTGACATATGAGTGCTACTGTAATCTTGGGTCTCTTGTTCCTGCCCCCCCCCCCCATCATGACTGTGATAGACAGAGGCTACTTATACCTTCCATTCCAACCACACAGGATATGGCTTTCTTAAATTAACTGTCACGTAAGTGCTACTGTAACCTTGGGTCTCTTGCCTGCTACTCTCCAAGGAAGCAGTTCATTTCTATTCCAATGTCATAATATATGACCTTCTTCATCTCACTGACAGGTAAGTGTTAATATACCTCTTGGGTCCCTTGCCCCTGCTCCCTATGGCTGTGACAGGAAGGGGTTCATTTCTACTCTCCATCCCAACTACATGGTAGATGGCTTTCTTACACTCCAGGACATCATCTTCATCTAGTTTCTCTTTTACAATTAGCCGTGGTAATGGGTCAATGTGCTGAAAATAGGTTATCAATTAGTAAGTTTCTGATGCTGTAATAGCTGAATCCTAGATGATAAGGAAAACAATAAAGATGACAGCAATAATGACTGGAAGATGATGACAATGGTAACATCTATAAAATATCGTCATGTTACCCAATACTCAAAACCTGAATGACAAACATGTATACATAACATAAATACCTATTATACATTAATATACAATGCAAAATGCAGTGACCGACTTTCAGACCTATAACATACTAATCATGTCCCATTTCCAAAAAGTATGATTAAGGTAGCACTAAACTGTTTTATATGATTGACCAGTGCGTAAACTTAAATACTAACTGTATGGATGAGTTATCTCACAGTATCCCCATCATTATTAGCAAATGTGTCATGAATGAATGACTGCCTATTTCCATCCCTTGTAGAACATCAGTTTAAGGCAGAAATATGTCAATTGGATTTGAGGCTACATTCAAAGTCACAATTGTTTTGAGTGGCTGTCCAGCTAGGATTAACTCAGCATGGGCATCTGCATAGGAATTCTCAAAATTTGTAATTTTGTGGACAAAATTGTCCATTCATGGTCAACATTTCTATTGATTTTTTTTATATATACATATTTGGATCTTGCTAAATACTACTTTAATTTTCATGATTTTATTTGATACTGATTTGCAATGGGAGTGAAAATGTAGTTTTACCAATTTTCACTCAATGTTGGAGGGTGGGTGGGTATGAAAATAAATTAGTGCTTGTTTAGTTCATTGTATGCAACTTTATACTCCAGAAAATGGGAGCGAAGTACCTTTTCCAGGCACACAATGAGGCAGTAAACTTAGGCTGTTCTGGGAGGGTATTAAACCTGGAAACCTTGGATTAGGAACCTAATACTCAACTACATGAGATACCACCTTTCCCAAATAAATCAGTTAAATAACCAAATGGAATACTTCCATACAAATATTTTATTTACACAGTTTCTCCATCCTCTTACAAGCATAAAAAGATGTACAAGTTAAGGATTGCAATGTAATGTATTGCTTGCAGTGGTTTGGATTTTCATTGGAAGTTCTTGCTGTTGTTACAGGTTTGATGCCAATTTTTAGCACATGATAGGCTATACATGGCAGCCAGTATATTCAGTGGAGGAAGAACATGTGAAAACCCCAGGAAGAACCACTGATCCATGGGAAGCTACTGGCAAGCCTTCTTACATACCCATGTTAGCTCAGTCTGAGACTCGAACTATTGCGAATAGAGATTAGAGGTTAAACATCCGTAAAGGCGAGCACCTTAGGCCTCTTGACCATCCACAGTCCCTGGAGTTTCATCAAATATGGTGCATGCAGTCACGTGGACTGTACCCAGCACTATTTAGTGCTGTTTAATGTAGAAGATTTGACAACAAGTTTATTGAGGGATTTATGGCAATAAAATTGACTGAAGACTTTTTCGAGATGCCGATAGAAAATCAATGCATAGTAAACTAGAAATGCTTTAGTGGTACACAGATCCCAACCACAGTACATGAAATAACTTAAACACAAAACTTAGCCAGGTGTTTCAAACAGATGAAGACAGACAGATAGATGTAACACTATATACCCAAACTATTGTCATAGCTGGGGCATAAACAAAAAATTACATGTGTTATGCTAAAAACTCCATTTTGTTTTGATAAATACAACTTTCAGTAATCTTTAAATGAAACAAAGAAAAAAAACTGAGAGATTCTTGACCACCTCAGTACATGCCTGTAACATGTAGTACATACGAACAGTCAACAGTTCTTCTTAGAGCTAATGTTGTTGTTGTTGTTGTTGTTGTTGTTGTGGGGCTTAATGCCATTTTTCAGCACACGATAGGCTATACATGGCGGCCAGTATTAATGGTGGAGGAAGAAACCGGGAAATCCACGGAAAGAACCACCGACCCACGAGAAGCTACTGGCAAGCTTTCTCACATATCCACATTCGCCGAATTAGAGCTAATGTAAAACTATCCTTGGAGCAGTTGATGCAGCTAATTGTCATAGAGGCAATTAAAAGGTAAGTCAGTGAGAGATTTCTATCATTTCACATATTACTTGACTGGCTGACTATAGTTAAGGTGATGTGTTAGGTCCTCAGAAGACTTCTGTGGGAAATTTGCATAGGTAAAGTATACAAAGTGGAACAACCCAATTCTTTTGAAATCTAGTTAAATTAAAAGTTATTACACATCCTTGCCTTGAATGAGAATGTTATTACACATCCTTGCCTTGAATGAGAATGTTATTACACATCCATGCCTTGAATGAGAATGTTATTACACATCCTTGCATTGAATGAGAATGTTATTACACATCCTTGCCTTGAATGAGAATGTTATTACACATCATTGCCTTAAATTAGAATGTTATAACACATCATTGCCTTCAATAAGAATGTTTAAGCTATCTTTATTTAAGGTAATTGGCAAGTTCATGAACAGTGGTAACATTTCTTTGAAGTCACATATATAAAATGCAAAACATAATTAGTCTTTGGTATTTAGAATAGTGTTAAAGTGTGATTCATTTTCGAAGGCAAAATGTCAGAATGCAACTGTGATTCAGGAAAGAAGGAGCCATCAATGAAGTGAGCAAAGCTCAGCAAAACTACCATATATACTCGTGTATAAGCCCGTTCGCGTATAAGCTGACCCCCCAAACTGAACAGGTATAAACACTAAAAAGTGCATGACCCATGTATAAGCCGAACCACAACTCCATGACATCATAAGACACATGCGACAAGTTCTAAATGCATTTATTTAGGCAAACTTATATTAACAAAAAGTACATGTATACTTATCTCGGGGTTGGCATGCATGGTTGTTAACAAGAAATGGTATAAACTTGTTTGAAAAGTAATTCATTTAATTTTCTGTTTTCTTATTGTTTCTGCCTAATTTAGATTTGTGTATAATTTGATCGAACGATGACAAGAATTGAGTAATCGCAAGTTGCTGTAACACTACCTCTCCCTTTTGACTCAATTATTGTTTGTTTATGCATTATTGCATTGGATATTTTATAACAGTGCACCAGCAATAACGTTTTTATTTTGCTTTGAAATTGTAAACACCTAACTCATTAAAATTTGATCCCAGTATGAAAACACAATGAACAACAACACGTTTTGATTCAATGCTTGCAATTAGGATACTGAACGTATTTACATAATGGCGCCACTTTACTAGAAAGAATTCGCTTCTTCAATAAATAGGATGTTAAGTTTAAACATATTCACGTATATTTATGATTTTTGTTCATCTACAACAATACAAAAATCAGAAAATAAACCAGAACAAAAAATAAACCACAACAATAAAATTGTCAGCAATAAACTTCAATCCCAAGAATGATCACCGTGAATGTTGTAGCTCCATATGCTGTAGCTCCATTCCCACCAAAGAAACTTACACGAGTGAGCACCTGGCATTTTTATACCGTATATACGAACGTTAACTACCATCGTTAAATTAAAAGATGGAATGAAAAGACATACTACGCAGTATATGATACCTCAAAAAACTAATTCAGAATACATACGTTTTATAGTGAACAATACTAAATGCCTTACGAGTTGACAATAAGGGAATAAGGTCGGATATACAACAAGGGGAAAATAGTTGCCACATGTATGGTACCATGAGGATGCCTAGTTAGGTACCTTTAGTTCACCAAAGTGGTAATCCTTTATTTGCCAATCAATTGCTGGTGCTTGTGTAACACACGGTTTCTTTGAATCATGACGGAGGGCCAGTCGTTTTCACAAAATAGTTGCATCGATAAGGATTAACTTTTAATTAGTTGCACTGGCTTTCTTGCTTGTTTATTTATGACTAATATTTAGCTATTGTGCAGTTTGGCCATAGTTGACCAGAATATGAAAGTAGGGCACGTCCTGGGGGAAAATAACTCGCATCACAGGGAGAAAAAAAAACATGCGTTCTTTGCGAATTTTGCCCATATTAGACATGGCAGATCGATCAATATTAGTGAAAACAAGGCTTTAAAAATTCCACGAGAAACCTCCCAATTTTTGGTCCCAATCTATGTTTTTTTATTCAGTCTCCCTACTTGGCTTTTGAAAATTTGACGGGTATGCCTTACACCCCGTTTTACAGAACCATGGTAATCGTGTTAATATTAGGGAATGAAAGGCAATTACACATCAATGTACTGGTATAGTTGCCAGTCAAAATTCCCTCTTAACACAAGCCAGTTTCAGGATTTTAAAGACTAACTGGCCGATTTTGCTGTTGGAAAACGAAAGACAAATCCGCCAAATATCAATAAAGGAGACGCCGAAATATCAAGCTTTAAATTGTCTGGAAAGTTATGTTGTTCAGCCAAAACACAAAACATAGACTAATGATGATCTAAATTGGTCTATAATGAGAATTTTAGCCTTTATTGTTACCACTCTTCATGAACATGTAAGTTAAGCTGGTTATGTGCCTTGTACAATTAAATGTGCGTACCTTTTCATAAATATTACCTCAGTTTGCAGATCGCTTATATCAATGAAAATGAGGAACTCGTGGGCACGTGATTCAATGTAAACGGAACAGCTATTAAGGACTAGCTGAAATGTTATCCAGAAGAATGAAATTTGGTTGACACAATGAATAAAGCAAAATCTGCATCTAATATATTTGGGAATAAATAAGGATTAAAGTGATGCTATGCACGCTTTACACCATGTAAGTACTGTACATTATAGTTCAGCCTTGTCTCCTGGGTAAACTCAACCGGTCCACGAATTATGAAGTCTGTATTTACCTTTATTTAATTTCATGTTGGAGAAATCAGAAAATCTGCACATGCAGAATAATAACAAAATCAATCATAGTACTTGATAACAGTTTAATAACTGTCGGGACACCGAAAATGATTTTTTTTACATGCATATGTCTTAGCACACAGAAAAAAATCATTTTTTCGTGTCCCAAGATTTACAGCCTATACAGTAGTCAACAAAAAGACTTAAAAACTCTCAAGTTTAGATACTGGCCCGTGGATAAGCCAACCCCCCTATTTCCAGGCCTTTAGTTTTTCCTAAATTATTCGGCTTATATGCGAGTATATATGGTAAATTTTAGAACTCTAGGTTGATGGAGTTTGGCTTTGTGAAGCACAGCAACAGGGCAGAGCAATTCATTCTTGGTACATCGCAAATACCTTATCAATGTTAATCATTCTGGAGTGTACAACGGCCATCAATATAGCAGCACCTTCTATATGTAAGATTGGGACGAGCCAGAACATATCTGACCCGCTGAATGGAACACTCAGATTAGTTGTTTATAATTTTGAAACTACCAACTAATAATGGACCCATGCTTTTCGTGATGATTTTAGCCATCATATGGATTGATAGAATGACAATAATAAGAAAAATTATCATACTAATATAAATATCACAGAAGTCAAGTAAGAAATCCAGCACTGCCATCCCATAATGCATCATATAACAAGGGTCCATCTTGTTCATTCTAACTCTGAATGAAGCAAAATTCACAGAACCTGATCTGTCTGAATATTACACTACAGCAGGGTCAGTGCTGTTTGCAGTGGAATGTGAATTATAAATGGACAAATATGGTGGTCACTTATTAAAACTGTTCTTCGAAGCTGTACAAGTATACCATGATGTAGTCAACAAGTATTACAATGGTCCCCCTTTATACAATTATTACAGGAAGCCACGCAAGTATACCATGATATAGTCAACAAGGATTACAGTGGTCCTCCTTTCTATAACTATTAAGGGAAGACATACAAGTATAACATAATATAGATAATGGTCTTCCTTTATACCACTGTTACGGGAAGACATACAAGTATACCATAAAATAGACAATGGTCTTCCTTTATACCACTGTTATGGGAAGAGATACAAGTATACCATGATACAGTCAACAAGTATTACAGTGGTCCCCCACTATAACACTGTTAAGGGAAGCCACACAAGTATATTATAGTATAGTCAACCAGTATTACAGTGGTCCCCCACAACAACTCTGTTAAGGGAAGCCATTCAAGTATACCATGATACAGACAATGAATATAATAGTGGTCCCCCATAACAGGGTAAAAAGAAACCATACAAGTATACTGTGATATAGTCAACAAGTATTACAATAGTCCCTCATATTACCATGGATAATGGATGTCATACAAGTATAATGTGACATAGTCAACAAGTATTACAGTGGTCCACCACTACCACTGTTAACAGAAGCCATACAAGTATACTGTGATATAGTCAACAAGTATTATAATGGTTCACCACTGTATCACTGTTAAGGGAATCCATACAATATACCATGATATAGTCAACATGTATTGCAGTGATCCACCACTATATCACTGTTAAGGGAAGCCAAACAAGTATACCATGATAATGTCAACAGTATAACAGTAGTCCACCACTATCACTGTAAAGGAAAGCCATACAAGTATACCATGATAAAGTCAACAAGTAATTTAGTGGCCCCCCCCCAACTATACCACTGTCAAGGGAAGACAGACAAGTATATCATGATGTAGTCAACAAGCACTATAGTGGTCCACCACTATCACTTTTAAGGGAAGCCATATAAGTGTGCCTTTATACAAACTTATAGTGGTCCCTGCAGTAATGCTGTTAAGGAAAGCCTTATTAGTATACCCTGATATAGACATGGTAGCCTTTTATTGTGGTATATTACATGGAACAATATCCGTTAGCCTGTGTAAGGCATCCATGACATGACTTTACACGTGTTATACAAGTGCAAACAATTTTTAAATGCCTCTGAAGTGCAATGAATTATCTGCATTCCATCATTAAAGTTATTAAATGGACATAATTATTAGTTTGTAACTGACTGACCTGGAGTCGACAATATGATCGCTGCCATTTCTAATTTGTTATAACTGTTAACCAATCACATTTCCCAAAGAGAGACAAATTGTCTGGCCATGTCTGATTAACTTGTCCTTTACCTCAAGGTCTCACTGGACAGTTTCGTATTTTGACACCTCCCTAATTTTTAAGGAAGAAATCATGAACCTAATTATGATAAGCCTAGCATTTATAAATTCACACAGAAGCTAAATCTGTAATGTGGTTTAGATTGACTTTGAGTTAGACTTGAAAAAGGGTTGGCTTGTTTGGTGACTGCTTGTCACAGTTAGACTAGCATTGGAGATCAAATGCGTAACTTGGGCTGCAAATGAACAGCCGACTTGGTTTACATATTTATGTATGTCTGCTACAGAGGTAAATATCTAAAAATCGAGATGGTTGACGGGTGATGAAAAGTATGCTAATTTATTATAGTACTAGTGAACTTTATTCATGCATAAGGCACATACTGATTCTTTTCGCTGCCTTGTCACAGGAAAATATTCAAAATAGCTCTTGACTGTCAAAAATGAATGTAAAAAAGTGGGGTTGGTGGAAGTGTTGGTTCAGTATAAAAGCCACCAGTTGTATAAGGAATTAACCTGATTGCCACAGTAAAAATCTCACATGCATGCTTTCTACAAAAATCATTAGTTTGTTTTTATTTGTATCTTCAGTGTAATATTATTCTTATTTTTCTGCAATAGGTCATTGTCGGATGAAAATTCACCAGATAAACTGTCCAGTGAGACCTAAAATTGTATTGTCAAAACATCAGCAATGTTTCACAAACAGAATGAAAAAAGGGAGACAATTTATGTACATTTCACAAAGGGAGACAATTTATGTACTTATGCCATAACTATTTGTCTTGGTAAAAAATATGGACACATCTGGCAAAAAGTATGGTATGCAATATTTTTAATTTTATTTAGTATTGGTTTTCTGCAGTATTAAATATCATTTTAAGCATTTTTTTGTTGCCACTCTAAAGGGGATTATTATACAAAGATCATTTTTAGGCATGCTAATGTTTTTAATTTCTATTCACTGGTGAATATTACAAATGGATGCATGTTAATAGTTATAGAATTTTACTTTGCTACTGGGTGGTTTTAAGTGAGAAATAGTCCATTTTAGCTCAAGACCACAGCACAAAACTAACTGTTTAGCGCTACCTAGGCAACACTATCTAGCTATAAGATTAACCAGTAATATTTTTTGTTGTAATTATATACTTGCCTATCATAGTGTGTTCTTGGGCAAAGAACTTTTTTATACTTGCCTCAGCATGATATAGCCTTTAAAGCAATGATGTGTCATTGAAAAACAAAAAGGCAAACCAAAGACTAAATTCAGAAAATATATTTTTAAGTACATACTGAAGCCATATTGAAGATTATTGTTTCACTGATCACCATGGGCCAACATCTGCTGGTTCGTTCCAAGTGTTTCTTGGCTGAAAGCAAAAATTACAATGAAACTTTATTTCTGGAGAGAAAAATGTTACAAGTTTTAGTTGATGAGGAAGTATTTTGTGGGGAAAAAATTTCATTGGGTAATACTGTTAACATTCAATACAACAATAGTCTTTCTGTGGTGGAATAGTTGGAACTTTTCATTACATGGGTGACATTCAACCAAAGGCACCTGGCCTATTACTACTACTTTTGGCATTGAGACCAATAAATAACAGGTAAGCAATAACAAACCCACCTGGGATTCTTGTTTACATATTAGCAACGATGCCCGAGGGAAGATGAGCATTATTTGAAGGTTCCAAGTGGCAGCTGTGGAAACCAAACTATTGCTAGGGAACCATCTAAATACAATTTTGGTAGAGGATGTCCTGTGCAATATTCCTGCCACGTGTCTTAACTGAAAAATTGGCCCAACAGGTTTGAGAAGTTTAAAATAGTAAATTTTGACAGATGATAGATCAGGCATGCTGGATTCAGGACCATACCATGGATCAGACATGCTGGATGCAGGGCCATACCATGGATCAGACATGCTGGATGCAGGGCATTACCATGGATCAGATATGCTGGATGCAGGACCATACCATGGATCAGATATGCTGGATGCAGGGCCATACCATGGATCATGCTGGATGCAGGGCCATACCATGGATCAGACATGCTGGATCAGACATGCTGGATACAGGGCCATACCATGGATCAGACATGCTGGATGCAGGGCCATACCATGGATCAGACATGCTGTATGTAGGGCCATACCATGGATCAGACATGCTGGATACAGGGCCATACCATGGATCAGACATGCTGTATGTAGGGCCATACCATGGATCAGATATGCTGGATGCAGGGCCATACCATGGATCAGACATGCTGGATACAGGGCCATACCATGGATCAGACATGCTGGATGCAGGGCCATACCATGGATCAGACATGCTGGATACAGGGCCATACCATGGATCAGACATGCTGGATACAGGGCCATACCATAAGCTCAAAGCTAACTATTACATGTTTGTCCAGTTTCATTTAAATTAATATGTGTTTTCTTTCCTTGCAATCACTTTTTGAACAAATTCCGGCAAACAAGCATTCCTCATTTCAACATAAATTTTTGTGTTGTCTTATGCATGTGTTTTTGATGGTGTTGTGCCATATATGATGAAAGTAGTAAATGTCCAGGAATACTGTATTTACACGCAGTATCAGGAAATTCACAAACTGATTATTGATTCTTTTTATTTCCACAAGCAAGTTTGCTTATAAGCAGAAGAATATGGCACCCTTTATATTAAAGAAGGACGCCATTGAAATGAAAGTCATCTCCAAAATTTTGCTTAACACTGCCATTGTGGATAAGACAAATCTGCACCCGGTCACGTACAAACCAATGAACGAAGTCAAGCTTGCGAAGTCTGGTACTGAAACTTGTATATGACTAATGGCAAACTAAATTACATTCAAATACTTAAAAATTCCAAATTTATCAAACACTTGAAAAAATAACATGTCTTTGCTCTTTTTTATTATATGTTATTATCCACTAAAACCAATTCTGATATTAGCAACCAGTACATGACTGGGTGCTGGTTTTAGTGTTGTCAACAATGGAGGTATTAAACAAAATTCTCTGATATGAACACTTTCATTTTAACACTTACCTCTTTTAAAAAAGTGTGACATGCCTTTATGTTTGAGATTTTTATATACAGGTGAGTAATTCAGTGTTACTTTACAGGTGAGTAATTTACTTTAAAACAGGTGTGAGTAACATAGTTTTAAACAGATGTCATTCATTATGTTAATTATATTGGTGTCATCCAACAAATGGATAGAAAAATATGGTTCTCCCAATTTCCATCAATTCAGATCATACATATAACAAGGCTATTTTCAATGACAAGTAAGCTATTCCCCAAATTTCTTAAACAGCATTTGTTTATCTTGACACTGTTGAGCTGCATTTGGATCCATAAACAAAAATACATAAATAAAATTCTTTCAAAATGATGGCTGAACATTACATGGCAAGAAAATATGATTTTGACCAAAAATACTTGGTGTCCATAAACGCACTTTCCAGGGTGGGGGTGGGGGGGCAGGTTTCAAAATGTCTTGAGAATATTATTTTGTTCTATGAAAGGTAAGGCATCTCGTGAGCTATGGCTGAATAAAAGCTGTACTTTCAATACCTCTTTCCAATGGAGTTTCTCTGTCTTCGGATATCATTGATGGCAAGGCTGGTGCAAGACGGTTCTCTTTCATAAATTCCCGGAAATCCTGAAATAATTAACATGTAAAAGCAGCAATTTTAAATATTTCCTCTCAGCTCTATGAAATACACAGTGTCACAGAGAAAGTGTCAATTTACAGGATATAAATGTTGTGCCTGAGTAAATGGTTGGATGAGTAACTTATAAATTTATACAGAGTAAATATTTTATTTGGTGAAGACTTTCATTGGTCAGTATGACAGTAAAGGTCTGGAGAAGTGTTATTTCAGAAATTGCCCATACAGAGGCAAATGATGGCAGAATTATCTATGAAGCTAAATCCCTAGAGATTAAAACTTGAGCAACAATGACCCACTTTCAAGAAAAATGAATGAATGAATAAATGAGTGAATGAATGAATGAACAAACAATTGTTTTTTTCTTGGGTTTTTTTAACAGCATTTTGAACACAATATTGGTTATATAATGATAAAGAAATGGGAGTTAAATGGGTGTCCCCATGTCATGCAATGGCTGCCAACCCAGGCTGGCTTAGGCAGGTATCAAACATGTGACCCTTTAAGTCCAATATTCTACCAACTGAGCTATGACAGCTTCCAAATAAGTAAATGAATGAATGAATGAATGATTGTTGCTTACGAAACCCGACCAAGATGAATAATGAGATTTTTCTTACACATGGGTAAAATTATCTCATTGATAAATTTTGTCATTTATGAAATGTTCTAATTTAAGCTGGCTTACTAAGCAGGAATTCCACATAAAACCTGTGTCCAACTTGTGACCCAAACAATGATGTCTCCCCATGTATCAGACTTGGGCAAAAATAATGATGTCTCCCCATGTGTCCGACTTGTGACCCAAAGAATGATGTCTCCCCATGTGTCAGACTTGTGACCCAAAGAATGATGTCTCCCCATGTATCAGACATGGACCAAAATAATGATGTCTCCCCATGTGTCCGACTTGTGATCCAAAGAATGATGTCTCCCCATGGGTCCGACTTGGTCCAAACTAATGTCTCCCCATGTATCTAACTTACAATAACTTCAGTACAGAGAATATTTCGATGATGATGTTGTCATTACCACCAGGGCAATCACAACTACATTGCCTTTACAACCAGGATAATGATAACTATGCTGTCATTACCACCAATGCAATGATAACTATACTGTCATTACAACCAAGGACAATGATAACAATGTTGTCATTACCACCACAGCAATGATAACTATGCTGCCATTACCACCAAGACAGTGATAACTATGTTGCCATTACCACCAAGACAATAATAACTATACTGCCATTACCACCAAGACAGTGATAACTATACTGCCATTACCACCAAGACAGTAATAACTATGTCGCCATTACCACCAAGACAATGATAACTGTACTGCCATTACCACCAAGAAAATATGTTGCCATTACTACTTGGACAATGATAACTATGTTGCCATTACCACCAAGATAACAATAACTATGCTATTACCTCCAAGACAATGATAACTATATTGCCATTACCACCAAGACAGTAATAACTATGTCGCCATTACCACCAAGACAATGATAACTATACTGCCATTACCAACAAGAATATATGTTGCCATTACTACTTGGACAATGATAACTATGTTGCCATTACCACCAAGATAACAATAACTATGCTATTACCTCCAAGACAATGATAACTATATTGCCATTACCACCTAGACAATAACTATATTGCCATTACCACCAAGACAATGATAACTATGTTGCCATTACCACCAAGACAATGGTAACTATGTTGCCATTATTACCATGACAATGATAATTATGTTGCCATTACCAAGACAATGATAACTATGTTGCCATTACCACCATGACACTGATAACTATGTTGCCATTACCATCAAGACAGTGGTAACTATGCCATTACCTCCAAGACAATAACTATATTGCCATTACCACCAAGACAATAACTATGTTGCCATTACCACCAAGACAATGTTAGCTATATTGCCATTACCAAGACAATGATAACTATATTGCCATTACCTTGAAGACAAAGATAACTATACTGCCATTATCACCATGACAATGATAACTATATTGCCATTACCTCCAAGACAATGATAACTATATTGCCATAATATGTTGCCATTACCACCAAGACAATGGTAACTATGCCATTACCTCCAAGACAATGATAGCTATACTGCCATTACCACCAAGACAATAACTATATTGCCATTACCTCCAAGACAACAATAACTATATATCATCATACTTTTGCAGAAAAGGCAAAACTAATCCAGGTTTCATTCAACAGATTTAATCTCATACTAATTTCTAATTAATTTCCACACGAAAGTGTTAAATTGAAGATCTTCATGTCTTTTCTAAAGCATTCCATTACTGGAAAATTAGAAGGTAATTTTGGATTTTCTTCTGTATCAGTTGCTTCCTATTACTGGTCTATATAGAGAACTCAGACTAGCTTGGATTACTTCCTATTACTGGTCTATATAGAGCACTCAGACTAGCTTGGAATACTTCCTATCACTGGTCTATATAGAGCACTCAGACTAGCTTGGATTACCTCCTATTACTGGTCTATATAGAGCACTCAGACTAGCTTGGATTACTTCCTATTACTGGTCTATATACAGCACTCAGACTAGCTTGGATTACTTCCTATTACTGGTCTATATAGAGCTCTCTGACTAGCTTGGATTAGCTCCTATATTACATCTGTCTAACACAGCCACTCCTTCTGCACATAGAAAGTGGCCTTTCCAGAGGGGGAATAAATTTGTGAGAAGTATATCTATGTGTATGTAGTAAGAAAGCTACATGTAACTTCAAAGCATTTAATATCTTCATTTAAAAGTAACATTCATAATTACAAAGTTCTTCTTGTCTTAAGAACACTTATTTCAAGAGAACAGACATTAATAGTTCTTGATTCTTATGTGTGAAATAGGAGTGGACGTTGACATGTGCATTGCAAAACCATTAAAATACACTGTCATTTAAAATTTGGCACAAACAATGCTTGGCATTTAGAATCATTCTCTTTCCATTTACTCCATTCTGCCACTGCCACAGAATATTCTCCTTATCTGTTACAATGCTGTTTATTTGATTTTTTTTCAACATCATAATTTTCAGCAACAGCTCTTGAACTCTCCAGGCCTGCTGTTGCCGATTCTAATAACTTTTACTTTTTATTCTAAAGTAAGAATCAACGAAAACCTGACATCGAGAAACTAACATATATATTGAGATTACTTATGTTAAAAATGCCTGGACTCCCATTAAAACAGAGATGTTAATCCTTACCAGCTGGAGAGTAGGTAATTGATATATCCAAAAAGTTCTCTTTCCAATTAATGGTGCTACATAAGAGAGATCTGGATCATATTTAATCATTTCTATTATCTGGTATTTAACACAATGTATGTTGTGGTCAGATTGATTAAAATGTTTAGACACTGGGGAGTCTTTATGTGTTCTTTTATTCTCACTTGGAATTCCCTTTTAGTCACCTACATATTGGTTGCCACATTGATGACAGTTGAGTCAGCAGGTGACATGTAGTGTGGTACCATGACCTCTTAGATCTGGTTTGAAAATGTGCTCCACATCCATTCAGTCATCATCTTCCATAATCAGATTACTTACTTCACTGTATGAATTAAATATTGATTCTAGACACATATTAGATAAAATGGGCCAACTGTGTGGGATAAATTTGACATTTCTGGTCTAAAATGCTGGCCGCATGCTGCATCAGAGGGGTGGCTGCCAATGAGGTTTACTTTTGTACATGAGGCTCTTTGTACCAAGAAAGCATACCATGTAGAGGAGATGGGGAGGGGGTCATATAAGAGGGAGCCCACTGTACCCACCCATCCCTTTATCTGCAAATGTCTGAGAAGAAGAGAAAAATAAAGGAAAGAGATAGTAGCAAAAGTGTTGTTAAACAGGAAATAAACTCTCAAGCTTTTGTTGAATAGTGTAATATCATCTAACAGGGATTCTATAATCTGTGACACGTCCTCCAAGACCCTCGCTGATGGATGGGGGATCTTCCAAAATGGAACGTGTGACAGGGATGGTGTGGATGAAAATTTCACCCCCATGGCTTGCCAACATATGGGAGATAACTTTTGAACCAGTCTTTCTTGGTTGTTCCAGCATAACAGCTCGTCCTAGAAAAGATGAAGTATAAGACATGTGACACAGGATGATTTCATTTTGAAATGTATGAATAACACTTGGATAAAATGTATCAATAACACTTGGATAAAATGTATCAATAACACTTGGATAAAATGTAACAATAACACTTGGATAAAAAGCTGCAAATTAACAGGCCTCTTCAATACCATAGAATTAGTGTTAGGCCTCTTCCATACCACAGAATTAGCGTAAGTCCAACACAAACTTTGGTCAAGGTACATGGTTAAGACTAAAGTTAATAAGTAAAAGATATTTTCTTCTTTCATTCAGTGACCCTGACCTTTGAACTGTTGACCCCAAAGTCAATAAGTATCTTTCTTATCTAATGTACTAATCAGCCAAACTTTGGCAAAGATACATAGTCAAGGACAGACATTTGTGCACAAACTATTATTGTTCTTTCAAAGTAACCTGAATCTTCAACCTCCTGACCTCCAAACTGATAGACTTCTTCCTTACCCCAAGTGCAAGCTATCCACACAGTTTGGTTCAGTGATGCAGAGCTAATGTTAATGGTGCTGAAACCATTCTTGTTCGGCTACAGTAACCTTGACCCATTTCCCTTTTGACCCCATGTGTAAGCTGTTCAGAGTTTGGCCCAGATTAGTGATGAAGAACTAACATAACAGTAACCTTGACCCATCACCCTTTTGACCCTGTGTAAGCTGTTCACAGAGTTTGGTCCAGGCCTGTGATGTATAACTAACAGTTACTGTAACTTTGATCCAATGCTCTTTGACACCAATGTGTAAGCTATTCATGGAGTTTGACCCAGGGCTGTGATGTAGAACTAATGTTATTGTGAAGAAATCATTTTTCTTTTTTCAGTTACAGTGACCTGGACCATTCACTTTTGACTCCAAAATCAATAAGCATATTCCATGTGAAACATTTTCATGAAGGTATGAGGTATGTGCTTTAGAACTGAAATTATCATGCAGAAAAAGACAACTTCATCAAAAAATGGACAGAGAGTCTAACAGACAAGGTTGCTGCATAATATTCTCTGTTAAAATCGGGACGTAATTAGAAAGAGCTAATCAACATTTCCCATCCACTGCAGTGGAAGCAAAAGGAATATATTTATTATCCCCAATTCTTACCACTAAGGAGGAAGTTGGTAAGACAAGAAGACGGCCGACTGTTCACATCAACTGGAGTAATCCTATGAGCTGTCGTGCAGGGTGGGATTTCTGAAATTTGAAAACCATGACACAAGTAGAAGAATTGTAAAATGTGAATATAAAAGGTCAGAAAATGTAGCACTCCTTCATTACAATGCTGTCAATAAGAATTGTAAAATGTGAATATAAAAGGTCAGAAAATGTAGCACTCCTTGATTACAATGCTGTCAATAAGAGAGCTATAAAGAGTATACAACTTTTTGGTTTAAATATATTTTTGTAAAGCAAACAAATATTGGGCTAAAATGTTCCAACAACTTGTTATTGCCTATCCCATATTCCCTAAACTGTCTTATAATGAAAACACCTTAGAATGAGAACACCTTATGTTGAAGAACATGATTGATACATATAATTTCCTGCCATTTAATGAAATGGAATTGATCGCCACACCTTATAACAAAACTTGTTTTATAATGGAGGGGCTTAAACTGAGGGAGTGATGTAATACTACTCAGCATACACTATATATGGAAATATTTTCATACATAAAAGTCAATAAAATTTAGTTATTACCAAACCATACCTCATGCTCAAGCACTTGGGAACAGGAAAATAAAATAGGAGTTGTCTCCCCTCTCTTCATGTGTAACTACTTGGTAAAAGTAAAATTTAAAGAAGGTAATGCATCACCAATAAAATTATCTGGCAAAATCTGCAAATATGTCATTGCATAAGCTCTTTTGGTCTTTGATAAGTGTAGACCTTATAAAACTACACTGATAAATCTCCAAATATGGACAGATGACAGGCAGTTTTGTAAGCTATTCAGTCTCTAACAAGTGTAGAACTAATGAAACCACACTGATAAATATCCAAATATGGACAGAATACAGGCCATCACATAAGCTCTTCTGGTCTTTGACAAGTGTGAAACTAATAAAATTACACTGATAAATCTCCAAATAGAGACAGATGACAGGCCATCACATAAGCTCTTCTGGTCTTTGACGAGTGTAAAGCTCATGAAACCACACTGATAAACTCCCCAATATTTACAGATGACAGGCTATAATATAAGCTAAAGGTTATCACATTAGCTATTTTGGTCTATGATGCAATGCTAATAAAACTACAATGATAAATATCCAAATATAGATTGATGATAGGCCACTGCCTACACTCTTTTGATCTTTAATGGGTGCAGACCAAATAAAACTACACTGATAAATCTCCAAATAATGACAGATGACAGGCTGCTCTTTTGGTCTTTGGACCAGTATAAACCTAACAGAAGTACAATAATGACTCTCCAAACATGGACAGATGACAGGCCATCATGTACTCTTTTTGAGTTTTATATAAATGCAGAGCTAATAAAACTAGTGATAAATTTCCAAATATGAATGGAGGACAGGCCATCACATCAACTCTTTTGGTCTCTGATGGGTTTAGGACTAATAAAACCAAAAGTTACAATTCTCCAAATACAAACAGATGGACAGGCTATTTCATATGCTCATTTGGTCTTTGACGTGTACAGAGCTAACAAAACTATCCTGTTAAATCTCCAGACATAGACCTCACAGAGCATTTGCATCAGAAACTGGCAGTTCAGAATACTGAAGTGCTGATACCTATATACAAGAGACCAGTATTTTTCAGATTACTTACCGACAGTATTTGTCTTCGGGGTACCTACTTACCGACAGTATTTGTCTTTGGGGTACACCACTTCAGGGTAACTGTGTTAATCCCAAGCCCCTCTTTGGAAGGAACTATCAATCCCTCAGCAGCATTGCCTGGAAACAGAAAACAAAATAAAACCTTCCATGGCAAGTAAGAAAACAAAATAAAACCTTCCATAGCAAGTATGAATTGAGGAAACATTGTATAAGTGGTTTATATGTAAACCATATTGATGTTGTAATCACAAGAGCATGCTGGACATCTTTCCATGATGCAAATCTATACATTTTTGTTGTTACTGTATTAAATGAGGCTACTAATTTTAGAGCACCATTAAGACAATAAAACATGCAACACAGATTAATTAATTTAATGAGCTGGCAAGAAGATGGATTAACATTGCTTTTAAAACTATAGGTCATGTATTTATTATAACTGACATATTAAAAATATAGGTCACGCTTATACTTAAACATATTTTATTTCTGTAATAGTTACAATAGGATGGAGTAACAAGTTCTCAAAACATATAAAAATTTCCTTTCCATAAAAAAAATTGTTCATTATACTGTGTAAGGATAATGGCAAGAAAAATGCCCTTTCCCAACTTAAGTTGCACATTTTGTATGAATAATGGCAAGGAAAATGCCCTTTCCCTATAAAAATTGCACATTACTGGTATATATGGATAATGGCAAGGAAAATGTCCTTTCCCTACAAAAGTTGTACATTATATATGGATAATGGCAAATGAATATTACAAAATGATGTTACTGGAGAAAATGGTCCATGTGAGAGAGAATTTTGACCATGATAGGTGCAAGTAATGTACATTATTGAGCTGTCAATTCTAGATTGATAAAAGGACCATGATGTAATGTACATTACTGTGACTGTCAATTCTAGACTGATAAAAGGGCCTTGACAAAATGTACATTACTATGACTGTCAATTCTAGACTGATAAAAGGGCCATGATGTAATGAACATTACTGTGACTGTCAATTCTAGACTGATAAAAGGGCCTTGACAAAATGTACATTACTGTGACTGTCAATTCTAGACTGATAAAAGGGCCATGATGTAATGAACATTACTGTGACTGTCAATTCTAGATTAATAAAAGGGCCTTGACAAAATGTACATTACTGTGACTGTCAATTCTAGACTGATAAAAGGGCCATGATGTAATGTACATTGCTGTGACTGTCAATTCTAGACTGATAAAAGGGCCATGATGTAATGAACATTACTGTGACTCTCAATTCTAGATTGATAAAAGGGCCTTGACAAAATGTACATTACTGTGACTGTCAATTCTAGATTGATAAAAGGGCCTTGACAAAATGTACATTACTGTGACTGTCAATTCTAGACTGATAAAAGGGCCATGATGTAATGAACATTACTGTGACTGTCAATTCTAGATTAATAAAAGGGCCTTGACAAAATGTACATTACTGTGACTGTCAATTCTAGACTGATAAAAGGGCCATGATGTAATGTACATTGCTGTGACTGTCAATTCTAGACTGATAAAAGGGCCATGATGTAATGAACATTACTGTGACTCTCAATTCTAGATTGATAAAAGGGCCATGATGTAATGCACATTACTGTGACTGTCAATTCTAGATTGATAAAATGGCCATGACAAAATGTACATTACTGTGACTGTCAATTCTAGACTGATAAAAGGGCCATGACATAATGAACATTACTGTGACTGTCAAATCTAGACTGATAAAAGGGCCATGACATAATGAACATTACTGTGACTGTCAATTCTAAACTGATAAAAGGGTCATGACGTAATGCACATTACTGTGACTGTCAATTCTAGACTGATAAAAGGGCCATGATGTAATGAACATTACTGTGACTGTCAATTCTAGACTGATAAAAAGGCTTTAACATAATGAACATTACTGTGACTGTCAATTCTAGACGGATAAAAGGGCCATGATGTAATGCACATTACTGTGACTGTCAATTCTAGATTGATAAAAGGGCCATGACAAAATGTACATTACTGTGACTGTCAATTCTAGACTGACAGGAGGGCCATGACATAATGTGCATTACTGTGACTGTCAATTCTAGATTGCTAAAAGGACCTTGATATAATGTACATTACAGTGATGGTGAATTCCAGACTGAAAGAAGGGCCTTAAAGGATTTAAAATGGGAAGAATAGAAGGATAAAATTGTTTTTCTTTTTAAATCTAAGTCTGAGTTCTATGAAATAAACATGACATTTCATTCAGAGACAATTACCCATATAGCTCAGTATTTATGGTCAATGGTAGTGTTGATTAAGACCCTGAATTAACTTAATACATTACTGAACAGAATATATATATATATATATATATATATATATATATATATATATATATATATATATATATATATATATATATATATATATATAGATATAGATAGATAGATAGATAGATAGAAAGAGAGAGAGAGAGAAAGACATTTTTAATTTGTTCTCCACATGAACATCACAACATTTATATCTAAATCGTTCATGAAAAATATTCAATTTTCTATACCCATCTGCATATACATATGGATAATTCTTGAGGTAGATGCAAAAGCTTATCAATGCCATGCCCACATGCCTAGGGTACAAAAATAACTCCAAGGTGTTTATGATGGTTTATGAAAAGGTATGATCTCATTTTTATTATCTTAGTTTAGGAATAGTGAGTTTTAATTTATGCTTCCAGCTTGGTAGGATTGAAGTCTACAAGCCATTGTTCTGACAAAAAACTGATATCTAGTTCTGAATTTAGCATACATTTTCTTTCAGATGTAATCTTAGACACATGTGATAATGAGCTATCATTTGCAAGAAGCCTTGGCATTCTCAAAAAGAACTTCACTTACATCATTAATGTGGGGCACATGCAATAATTTACCAGGTAGTAGAGTTGAATGTATTGTAGGTTTAGCCCTGCTAATTAAATGATGTGATCCAATTAAGAAAATGAATACTGATGCCATAACTTTTTATGCATTAGTCCTCTGTGCCATACATTGCCAAATACTTGAGAAACTGCAAATAAGACCACACACCTCTTCCATTATGTCAAATAAACTGATGAAGTGCATATATTGTGACAAAAGTTTATGCGGTGGAAAACTTTTATTTTTTGGGAAGAAAGCCTGGTTGACATCTAAAACTGATTATTTGAGTGTAAGTTACTGTACAATTTTTAAATATAATTCTTTTAAACTTTTTATAAACACAGCTGTCAATGTTCTCATAATTCTTCTGAACACTCTCAATGTTCTTAGATTTCTTCTGAACACTTTACCGCTACAGCTGTCAATGTTCTTAAAATTCTTCTGAACACTTTATCAGCTGAGTTCTCATTGTTCTCATATTTCTCCTAAGTTTACTTATACTATCTTTTTTTTTCTTTCATTATTTTCTTTATATTGCAATTTTTACATTTTTTCCATAAGTAAGGACGGTTACTTTTTATAGCTAACTTCTCAATGTGGTAACTCTTCCTGCTTTTTCGACATACTGTACTACTGAACCAACATTTATCAATTGCTTTCACAGTCAGAGTTAAAAACGGAATACACATTCACTGATCTGATATCAATTTTAGTAAAAAATTTCTACCCATGGCTATGTCCCCATTTAGCTGGTCAATGGATGCACCAGATGTCTATGTTCCCAATTAGCTAGCCAATGGATGCACCTGATGTCTATGTCCTCATTTAGTTGGATGCACCAGATGTCTATGTTTCCATTTATCAAGCCAATGGATGCATTAAATGTCTATGTTCTCATTAAGTTAGCCAATGGATGTACCATATGCCTGTCCCCATTTAGCTGGCCAATGGCAGCACCAGATGTCTATGTCCTCATTTAGTTAGCCAATGGATGCACCAGATGTCTGTTGCATTTAGCTGGCCAATGGATGCACCAGATGTCTGTCCCCATTTAGTTGGCCAATAGATGCACCAGATGTCTGTCACCATTTAGCAGGCCAATGGATGCACCAGATTTCAGTCCCATTTAGCTGGTCAAGGGATTCACCAGATGTCTGTCACCATTTAGCAGGCCAATGGATGCACCAGATGCCTATGTCCTCATTTAGTTAGCCAATGGATGCACCAGATGTCTATCCCCATTTAACTGGTCAATGGATGCACCAGATGTCTATGTCCTCATTTAGTTAGCCAATGGATGCACCAGAAGCCTGTCCCCATTTAGCAGGCCAATGGTTGCACCAGATGTCTATGCCCCAATTTAGCTGGCCAATGGATGCACCAGATGTCTGTCCCCATTTAGCAGGCCAATGGAAGCACTAGATGTCTATGATCCCATTTAGCCAGCCAATGGATGCACCAGATGTCTGTCCCCATTTAGCTGGCCAATAGATGTACCAGATATCTGTCCCCATTTAGCAAACCAATAGATGTACCAGATATCTGTCCCCATTTAGCAGGCCAATGGATGCAACAGACATCTATGTCTTCATTTAGTTAGCCAATGGATGCACCAGATGTATGTCACCATTTAGCAGGCCAATGGATGCACCATATGTCTATCCCCATTTAGCTGGCCAAAGGATGCACCAGATGTTTATGTCCTCATTTAGTTAGCCAATGGATGCACCAGAAGCCTGTCCCCATTTAGCTGGCCAATGGTTGCACCAGATGTCTATGCCCCAATTTAGCTGGCCAATGGATGCACCAGATGTCTGTCCCCATTTAGCAGGCCAATGGAAGCACCATATGTCTATGATCCCATTTAGCCAGCCAATGGATGCACCAGATGTCTGTCCCCATTTAGCTGGCCAATAGATGTACCAGATATCTGTCCCCATTTAGCAGGCCAATGGAAGCACCATATGTCTATGATCCCATTTAGCCAGCCAATGGATGCACCAGATGTCTGTCCCCATTTAGCTGGCCAATAGATGTACCAGATATCAGTCCCCATTTAGCAGGCCAATGGATGCAACAGACATCTATGTCTTCATTTAGTTAGCCAATGGATGCACCAGATGTATGTCACCATTTAGCAGGCCAATGGATGCACCATATGTCTATCCCCATTTAGCTGGCCAAAGGATGCAGCAGATGTCTATGTCCTCTTTAGCTGGATGCAGCAGATGTCTATATCCTCATTTAATTAGCCAATGGATGCACCAGATATCTATGTCACCATTTAGCTGGTCAATGGATACACCAGATGTTTATGTCATAATTTGTTAGCCAATGGATGTTCCAGCTGTCTGTCCCCATTTAGCAGGCCAATGGGTGCACCAGACATCTATGTCCTTAGTTAGCCAATGGATGCACCAGATGTCTGTCCCCATTTAGCAGGCCTATGGATGCACCAGATGTCATATTTATAGCAGGTGTAACTAATAGGCTTATTCAAGCATTCAATCCTTAACATCATTATTACTGTTAGAGTAGAATCACATGTGGAATGCACATAAAAGAAATCATCAATACAATGTGTCTATCAATTAGTGTAATGATGTCAAACTTAATTGAAACATAGTCTTACACCATTCAGATCTTGTGTTTAAATGAACAAATGATCATTACAGATCTGAAATGCAAGGATGTGTGTATTCTCAGGTTGGGGAAGTTTGTGATTATGGGATTTTGATTAGATATATGTGTGTATACTCGGGTTGAGGAAGTCTGTGATTATGGGATTTTTATTAGAATCACATGTGGCAGGTAAGGATCAAACATCTGTATGGTTTTATATCAGTTACAGATTTTTCAAATAAATTTACCATTTCTATATTTTAATTTTAAAACATGAAGCATATATATTATCATCCTCCCCCCACACATACAATCTGGAACCCTTCTTTAAATAAAACATGGAAACTCTATTAACCATTTTTTTTTAATTGGATTAAGAAAATCATAACTTTTTTCATGTTTACAGAAAATAAAATTATATATTTTCTTACCTTAATTTCTTTATGTACTGGTATTTGCATAACATTAAAAAAATGTATCCTAGAAATGATTAATACAAATTTCCCATTTTCATCTGGTACAATGCGCATCTGGTAGATTCTTCAATGGTGTGCATCAGAGACACACAACATGGTACAGTGTACATTAATCAAATATTTACTGGTGTGCATCAGTGACATACAACATGGTACAGTGTACATTAGTCAAATATTTACTGGTGTACATCAGTGAGACACATTACTGTACCATTCGAACCTGTTAAGTCTTCACTGTTTTGCATCAAGCAACACAAAACATGCTATACTGTACATTTCATTCTGTGAACTCTTTACTTGTGTGCATCAGTGACACACAACATGGTATACTGTACATTTTGTGAAGTCTTTACTAGTGTACATCAGTGACATACAACAATTTATAGTGTACTTTAGTCAAATATTTACTGGTGTGCATCAGTGACTTGCATGGTAGAATATACATTTGGTCAAATCTTTACTGGCATGCATCAATGACACACAACATGGTACAATGTGCATTTGTAAATGTCTGTACTGGTGTGCATCAGTGACACAACATAAAACACTGTAACGGTACATTGGTGTATGTGTGTGATTTGGATTTTTAATATAGCTTTAACAATTTTCCAGTCATATTGTTATTATGTTTGCAGTGTGACAGTTTATAGTGATGTCTAGCACTGGGGCATCATGCCAAAGACATAAAGCATCATGTCTCACCCTGTCACATTATCTAATTGCTAAGCACCTATCGAGGTAGCTGTCAGTATCATTTTTATAAGTCTCTGGTAAGACTCAGCTGGGGTTTGAACCCATGACCTCCTGCTTCCAAGGCAGATGCTCTAACCACTTAGGCCACCAGAGCAGTCATGGTACTTTTGGTCAAATCTTTACTGGTGTGCACTAGTGACCCACAACATGGTATAATGTACATTTAGTCAAGTCTTTACTGGTGTGTATCAGTGGCACAACATGATAAAATGTACATTTGGTTAAGTCTTTATTGGTGTCCACCAGTGACACACAACATGATAAAATGTACATTTGGTTAAGTCTTTACTAGTGTGCACCAGTGACAAACAAGATGATAAAATGCAGATTTGGTTAAGTCTTTACTGGTGTGTACCAGTGACACACACTATGACAAAATGTACATTTTTGTCATGTCTTTACTGGCATGCACCAGTGACACACAATATGAAAAAATGTACATTTTTGTCATGTCTTTACTAGCATGCATCAGTGACACACAATATGATAAAATGTACATTTTTGTCATGTCTTTACTGGCATGCATCAGTGACACACAATATGACAAAATGTACATTTTTGTCATGTCTTTACTGGCATGCATCAGTGACACACAATATGACAAAATGTACATTTTTGTCATGTCTTTACTGGCATGCATCAGTGACACACAATATGACAAAATGTACATTTTTGTCATGTCTTTACTGGCATGCATCAGTGACACACAATATGACAAAATGTATATTTTTGTCATGTCTTTACTGGCATGCATCCGTGACACACAATATGACAAAATGTACATTTTTGTCATGTCTTTACTGGCATGCATCAGTGACACACAACAGTTAATCTACTGTACAACTACTCCAAGCAAAATAGTACAGAAAGTTGACAACTTTACAAGGAAAAAATTTTAGCATATTACACAGCTGCATACAAACACTGCCATTACTTTATTGTAATAAAACCTTTTAACGCAACTTGTAAAAAAATATCACTATAGTGAAAGAAATGATTAATTCAATGCAAGTTTTTTCCAATGCTGTTTGAAGAAAACAAATATGAAATTCCCAAATATATTACAATGTAATTGTGTGTGTGTGTGTGTGTGTGATTTGGATTTTTAATGTAGCTTTAACAATTTTACAGTCATATCGCCATGATGTCCGCAGTTGTGGTAATTTATAGTGACGTCTAGCATTGGGGCATCATGTTTGAACCAGCGACCTCCCGTATCCAATGTAAATGCAAAGAGCACTAAATCAATATATAATGCATCAACAGGAAGCAACTGACTACAGCTGTACAAAGAATGAATTTGATCCAAAGAAATACAAAATGAAGAAATGAATATGTGATATGTTATTTTGCCTCGGCCACTGAAAAATTACAATATCTCTCGCTTGAGATAACTAACATCAGTATTTTACAATGAAGACATTGAGTGTCAAAATCAAATTATCTGTGGATGAATGCATTTTATCCAGTCAAAGGAAACAGTCTGTGGGCAGTTTGCCAGAAGGGGTTTTTAATTTAAAAAATAAATAACAGCTTTTGAGTTTGTTTTGAGACTTGAGATATACTCATTAGCATAACACTATGGATTTCTACAATGCACTATTATGGTAAGACTCTAATTATAAAAATACATATTTCTGGGGAAAAAAAGTCATGAATTTATCCCAAAAAAACCATCCTGATGGGAGGCATGATAAAAAATTGGAATTTTACAGGGAAATCAGGAATCATCACGTGTATGACAAAGGAGGGAAGGAAAGATAAACAGTCTGTTAGGGCTTCAGTACTGTTAAAGACATCTTGAGGCATTCACACATTGAGAAGCAATACAGACCAAGAGGCCAAAGCTGAAATGAAACTGCTCACGTGGCTCAGTAGCATAAAGGAGGACAAAATAGCAATTAGCCAGGTAATCAAGTCTGTCAAATTGTTTTTTATATCTTTTTCTGTATGGCCCTAAGTACACTAAATGACGTCAAAGGAGGCACAAATTTGTGTGAATTCTAATTCCTGTACAACAGCATGACCATATATATACCCATTTCATCATGACTGCCCAAAAAGAAAATGGTATTGAGTAACTTAACTTAAATAGCCTTGATGTGTTTTGTTGGATATGTAGTTCTACACAGGGCCAACAAAAGGGCGGTGGTAACCAGGGATCCATCCCCTGGGCCCGGGCTCATAAGATGGCCTGGGCCGAACAACACTTTTAATTTTATAAAAGAAAACTTTTGCTTGAACAAGAACTAGGAAAGGCCCGGGTGTTTCTTACCCCAGGGCCCGTGATTGCTCTCTATGGCCCTGGTTCTACATCACTGCTTGTGAGTGAGATTCAGAGACAGACAGCCTGAAACAGCCAGCCTGAAACACAAACTTGGGACTGAGGAAAATATAAATAAGGGTAAAAGCTATTATTGGGAGATAACCCCAACAAGGAAATACTGTTTATTTACCTGAAATAATAAGATCTGGATGTGTCTGGCATGGATTGGTTAGTCAACATCACAACTTGCAGATGAGGCTGAAGATCTGAAGAAACATAGCTACAGCCAGACAAGAAAAAAAAACCATAGCTACAGCCAGACAAGACATAGTCAGCTACAGCTAAACAAAAAATAGCTACAGTCAGACAGGACATAGACAGCTACAGCCAGACAAAACATAGCTATAGCCAGACTAGTCACAGCTACAGCCATACAAAACATAGCTACAGCCAGACAAGACATGGCTACAGTCATACAAAAGATGGTGATGGCCAGACAAGAGTCAGCTGCAGCCAGACAAAACATAACTACAGCCAGATATGACAGCTACAGCCAGACAATGACAGAAAAATATAGCAAAAGGAAGATATAAATAAGGAGGTACAAAACTAATAGAGGAAATAACCCCAATTAAGAAATGCTTTTAAGTTACCTGAATTGAACAAGTCTTGATGAGTCTCAGTTGGGTGAAGTAGCTCTACATCATAGTTTGCTGATGAACTGGCATTCTGCTCTTCCTGGAATTAATTATGTCTCAGTTTATCTATCAATTCACACACTGGATGTTTATGATTTAATTATTTCAAATAACTAAACATTAGAACACCACCAATCTGCATTTTGGTTTTAAAAAATATTAAAACATTTTAAAATTAATTTAATTTTAGGTTCCAAATGTGTCCTTTTATTATTTCATCATATTACAAGAAAGTAAACTGAACTCCAATCTGGACACCAAAAGAAATTAACAGTCCCAAGCATCAATTCTGTACTAAATTGAGCCCCATGCAACTGAAGCTGACATAGACTATTTGGTCTTGGAACAATCTGTAATGTGCCGAATAAAATGCAACCTAACAAAGAAACACTCAAAAGCAGCAAAAGCCTAATTATTGCTCACCCACCCAACCCCACTTCAAACTGACCAGTTACTGATGTTTTACTGGAATGTAAGAGAACTGATCATATCTCATTCTTTGGTGAAAAACAGCAAACTTCTGAAGATCACAACCATCTCAAATCTGAAAATTTCACCTGGTTGTGAGAGATTCAATGAAAACCATCCCAAACATGAACATTTTATATTGTTCTGAGAGATTCAATTAAAACCATCCCAAAACCTGAAGATTTTACTTGGTGCTGAGAGATTCAAATAAAACCATCCCAAAACTTGAAAATTTTACTTGGTTCTCAGAGATTCAAATAAAACCATCCCAAAACCTGAAAAGTTTACTTGGTTCTGAGAGATTCAATTAAAACCATCCCAAAACCTGAAAATTTTACTTGGTTCTGAGAGGTTCAATTAAAACCATCCAACACCTGAAAATTTTAATTGGTCCAAAGGGATTTTATTCTTCATAGGTTCAAATGTACATGCACACCCAACATCTTTGTGACACTGCACTATTCTGCACACACACACACGCATGCACGCACACACTATTATATGGCAAAAGTTTGGGCTGGAAATAAATCTGCTGTACCTCACTTGAAACAGACCTATTTGTAATTGCTGATACAATATATGTCAAAATACAAAGGGTCTGCTGCAATATGAATCATAATACAGAGGTTCTAATGCAATATTATCATGAATGAGAGGTTCTAATGCAGTATTATATGAATGAGAGGTTCTAATGCAGTATTATCATGAATGAGAGGTTCTAATGCAGTATTAGCATGAATGAGAGGTTCTAATGCAGTATTATCATGAATGAGAGGTTCTAATGTAGTATTAGCATGAATGAGAGGTTCTAATGCAGTATTATCTTGAATAACAGGTTCTAATGCAGTATTAACATGATACAGAGATTCTAATGCAGTATTAGCATGATAAAGAATTTCTGATGCAGTAGTATCATGAATGAGAGGTTCTGATGCAGTATGTATCATGACACAGATGTTCTAATGCAGTATCATGACACAGAGGTTCTAATGCAGTATGTATCAAGACATAGAGGTTCTGATTCAGTGTTATCATCATACAGAGGTTCTCATGCAGTATGTATCATGACACAGAGGTTCTGATTCAGTATTATCATCATACAGAGGTTCTCATGCAGTATGTATCATGACATAGAGGTTCTGATTTAGTATTATCATCATACAGAGGTTCTCATGCAGTATGTATCATGATTCAGAGATTCTGATGCAGTATGTATCATGATACATGCCTTTTGCTAATATCTACATGAACTATTACCAGTGACGAATTTGACTTTGTCATCACAACTGCCATCTTTCAACTTACTCTGCAATCATCTGAATAGTTTAACAAAACTTCATAATAATTGACAGCATGATGAAATCATTCAGTTATTTAACCTACTTGTAAGTTTTACAAAAATTACAAAAGTACATGCCATAACTTTTAGCTCTCATGCTGTGTTGTGCACACTGTAATCAGTGCCGGATTAAACCCTGTGGAGGCCCCAGGCAGTCAAAATCTCGGGGCCCCCCTCGCAAATTATCTCCTAATAAGTCAAGATCAAATCAATTCAATATTATTTTGATCCGTTGTGGTGGGGCCCCTAAAAGGCATGGGGCCTATAGGCCGGTGCCTACTCTGCCTATTGGGTAATCCGGCACTGACTGTAATATGGGACGGCGATAAGATGTATCCACATTCAAATATTCCCAACACAAATCAATTTATCGTTACAGCTACGATGTACATGATGTAAAACTTAAAATTACCTTCAAGGGGAAGTCTGTGCCAGTTGTAGAGGAGTTAAAATTACCTTCATGGGGAAGTCTGTGACAGTTGTAGAGGAGTTAAAATGACCTTTGTGGGAATGCCTGTGATAGCCAAAGAGGAGTTAAAATTACCTTTATGGGGATGCCTATGATAGCTGAAGAGAAGTTAAAATTACCTTCATAGGGATGCCTGTGACAGTCATAGAGGAGTTAAAATTACCTTCATGGGGATGCCTGTGACAGTTGTAGAGCACTTAAAATTACCTTTATGGGGATGCCTGTGACATTCATAGAGGAGTTAAAATTACCTTCATGGGGATTGTGTGACAGTTGTACAGGAGTTAAAATTACCTTCATGGGGATTATCTGACAGTCATATAGGAGTTAAAATTACCTTCATGGGGATGTGTGTGACAATCATACAGGAATTAAAATTACCATCATGGGGATGCCTGTGACAGTCATAGAATAGACGAGTGAAAATTACCTTCATTGGGATGTGTGTGACAGTCATACAGGAGTTAAAATTACCTTCATGGGGATGCCTGTGACAGTCGTAGAGGCGAGGTTGTAATGTTCCATGACAAGTTGTATCATCTTGTTGTACAAAAATTTTCCAGACTGTGACACATGTACCTCCGACATGAGATTTGGACTGACTTCATGTTTCGCTCTGTCACTGACCTTGGCCACATCTCCAACTGGAACCACGTGAATCAGGACTAGCTCACAAAAGTTTATTGGTAAACGACTGAAAAAAAAAGAATAACATGTATATCAGTCATCATATAATTTTGAACAAAATGTTGAAGATAGCTGATAGTACTCCACAGAAAAAACAATGGTATCTTAAGAAGCTAAAGAAATAATTTGAATCATAACATTGATGTTAACCATTTCTGTGATAGCAACATGACAACTGTCCAAAGATTCCATCCAAATTGACAACTGTCCAAAGATTCAATCCATATTGACAACTGTCCAAAGATTCCATCCAAATTGACAACTGTCCAGACAGTCTGTCAAAAATGCTGTTTTTATCCTAGTTTGTTGAGGTGATTAATTTCACCTACTTGGGATTTAAATTTTTGTGGGACAGGGTAGAAGTTGGTAACAGATTGGGGAATATAAGGTAAACTTGGAATCCAACTTTTACTACTCATAAATATATTATGACAATAAAATCTCAAGATTGTTCATAATTTTAAAAATTCTGAGTACAGACTTTAAAAAATTTGAAATATTTAAAAATGTTGACTAAATTATAATACTTGTTATATCAAGGTAAATCATACACAATAAAGTTTACAATATGAAACACATTATATCCTGCAATACACCTCTGACAGAAGTGTAATGATCTACATTTAACATGTCCATGATCATAAAATAGTAAAGACAGATATGCAAATGTAGGTACTGTATATTTAGAGAAAGATTTAAATTATGAATGTGATGAGTGTAATAGATTCTTGTACACTAAGAATGTAACGAGTGTAATAGATTCTTTTAAATGATGAGTGAAAACTATTCTTTTAAATGCCTGTAATAGATTCTTTTACACTATGAATGTGATGAGTGTAATAGATTCTTTTACACTATGAATGTGATGAGTGTAATATATTCTTTTACACTATGAATGTGATGAGTGTAATATATTCTTTTACACTATGAATGTGATGAGTGTAATACAGTAGATTCTGTTAAATGATGAATGTGATAAGTGTAATAGATTCTACTGCACTATGAATGTGACAAGTGTGATATATTCTTTTACACTATGAATGTGACAAGTGTGATATATTCTTTTACACTATAAATGTGATGAGTGTAATAGATTCTTTAAAATGACAAATGTGATGAGTAATAGATTCTATTACTAAGAAATCCAAAATTATTATTATCTGTTTTGAAAACCTTCAAAAACTTCAAAGATTCTAAAATATATGTGGCCTTGTCATTAACCTTAGTTTCATTTCTAATAGAACATGCAAACATTTACCTGTTATGCTTGCAAGGAAATTACTACAAGAAAAAGAAGCTTGCTTGATGCTCTAGAGGCTGACAGATGAATGAAGCAGTTATGTATGTCTATACTGACTGATGACTGAATCAGTCATGCATGTCTATACTGACTGATGACTGAATCAGTCAAGAATGTCTAAACTGACTGATGACTGAATCAGTCATGCATGTCTATACTGACTGATGACTGAATCAGTCAAGAATGTCTAAACTGACTGATGACTGAATCAGTCAAATATGTCTATATTGATTGATGACTGAATCAGTCAAATATGTCTATATTGATTGATGACTAAATCAGTCAAATATGTCTATACTGATTGATGACCGAATCAGTCAAATATGACTAAAGCAGTGAAGTATGTTTAAAATGGCTGATGACTGAAGCAGTCAAGAATGTCTAAACTGACTGATGACTGAAGCAGTCAAGTATGTCTATACTGACTGACGACTGAAGCAGTCAAGTACATCAATATTGGCTGATGACTGAAGCAGTCAAGAATGTCTATACTGACTGACGACTGAAGCAGTCAAGTACATCAATATTGGCTGATGACTGAAGCAGTCAAGAATGTCTAAACTGACTGATGACTGAAGCAGTCAAGTATGTCTATACTGACTGATGACTGAAGCAGTCAAGTACATCAATATTGACTGATGACGGAAGCAGACAAGTATGTTTCCAAAGCACAGTTCAACTTACATGTTAGAAATAGAAACCATAAATAAGCTAATGTGAAAATTCTTCATCAAAATATGTGAAACAGAACCAACATTCTACAATAGACATGTACCATGAGATATTTAATTCTCATCTAAATCTGAAAGTTCCAGTCCAGGTCCCAAAGTGGTCACAACTCAGATCTGTATCATTTCCATGTCTGACTTTCTGTTTCGTTGGAATTACTTGCGTGTCTGATTATAACCAAAGTGGGCCAAAGATGAATGTATGCTAGACTGTTGCTGAATCTCCAAATGGTCACTGTGGGACTATTTTTCTGAACGGTGGTATCTCATCTGTACGCATGCCTGGTACACGTTTTTTTTATTTAATCAAAGTACAACTTGGTAGTATTGGAGAAAAAGAACAATACATCTATCAGAAGAATCATAATTTCATATGAGGCTGGACTGGTAGAACGTTTCTATGATGAATTATGGAACTTGAACCTATGATAAACAGATCAGAATTCATGTTCAGTCAAGAACAACATAGCCCTTTTTGTGGTTGAAAACCCAGGGGAGAATGGCATTTTCTGCCAAGCCTGGATATTTTGTTTCCTTTACCTCAAGATACCTCCAGTAGTATAACAGATATAACATGTTATTGTTTGCTGCAATATCTGAGCAAGAACATTTTTTCAAGTTATTTGAGGCTGGATTTGAGGATTATTTGAGGCTGGATTTGAGGCTTTATTTTACAAAAAGTCTCAGACCCAACCCCACCCTACCCAATGAACATTAAATGGTAAATCCGTTAGTACATTTGGGTGAAAAAGGGTTAATTTTCAAGTGATTCTGAGTGTTAATATACCAGGAAGGGACAAGTTGTGTTTCATGAACTGTTCTTTAAGAAGCAAGCCATCTGAAACGTCTTCCATCTAAATAAACACAACTCAGTGGCAGAAGAAAGGAGGAGTTCAACATTATTCTGTCCAAATAAACAGAACTCATTAAAGCAGAAGAGGGGAAGAGTTCAACCTTGTTCTGCCTAGATAAACAGAATTTGTGGAACAAATTATGAATTTACATTTTGATTGCAAGTCCCCATGGCAACCCTACATTTGAGACAAAATCCTATTGCCTGTTAATACATAAGGGAGATCTTTCTGATATGAATAACTATAGACCTATATCAATTTTATCATCACTTTCAAAGATATTACAAAGACATGTTTTTAATAAATTTTGAAACAAACTGAATTCATTTAATTTACAACATTCACGACAATTAAGCTTCCGTGAAGGACATTCCTGCCAGAATACACAAACTAGAATGGTGGATCATTAGTTAACAACAACAGATCAAGGTAACCTTGTAGACACACTGTTTCTTGACCTTACAAAGGCTTTTGACCTTGTAAATCACAAAATCCTGCTGGAAAAGCTCAGCATATATCAAGTTAACCATGAAAGCTTAACTTGGTTTCAAACCTATTTTGAAGGCAGACAACAAGAAGTTTCTATTTTAAATAAACTTTCAGATAAGAAACTTAAAAATCAGGTGTTCCAAAAGGATCAGTTCTTGGACCATTACTCTTTCTGCTGTACATCAATGATTTACCATATCACTTTGAGCTATCCGCCACCAACATGTTCACAGATGACACACCATTAGAACATCAGATTAATAGGCTGTGATATTAGCAATAAATTAAAGTGTGTGTGTGTGTGTGTGTGTGTGTGTGTTAAGCTGTTTGCTCAAACTGACCGAGATCAAAAGACAGTTGGCTTTTGTTTGCAACCTTTGATCATTAATGAATGAAAAGAAGCTTCCTGGAGCTATTGTTAGTAACACCTAAACATCAATTGCCTATCAGAAGCTGGAATTGGCCACCACAAAGCCAGATTCACCAGCCTATGCCAATGTAGTAGTTACATG
>JAECUM010005750.1:0-45871 GCA_016617855.1 Megalonaias nervosa
GGGCCCCGAGTGGCCGAGTGGTCTAAAGCGCTGACCGTTACGGATCACTGCCATCTCACCTCTGTCTGCGTAAGTTCGAGTCCAGGCTCGGCTAACGTGGGTACGTGAGAAAGCCTGCCAGTAGCTTCTCGTGGGTCGGTGGTTCTTCCCCGGATTTTCCAGGGTTCTTCCCCCACCATTAATACTGACCGCCATGTATATATATCTTGTGCTGAAAAATGGCGTTAAACCCTATAACAACAACAACAACAACAACAACATGTCATCCATGATTTCACATCGGAAATGCACCTCTCTACACCTTGGATGGTAGCTTCAACTTCAGCTGGATGGCTAGATTTGTATATTTGGGTGCCATCAGCATACAATTGGTGAGACACTGGATGATGATCTATGACACTTGAGAGCGGCTGAGTGTATAGAATGAAGAGAACAGGTCCAAGAACAACCCCTGTGGAACACCACAGCATAGATCAACTGGGCTGGAGTGTTTTCCATTTGCGGACACAATTTGTGTCCTGTTGACCAAGTAGGACTTGAACCATAGTAAGGCCGTATCATGAATGCCAAATACATGCTGGAGACGGTGAAGTAATATATCATGGTCTATAGTGTCAAATGCTGCAGACAAGTCAAGGAGAGTGAGGACTGTAATCTTTCCGCCATCCAAAGCAGAGAGAAGGTCATTGACTACTTTCAGAAGAGTAGTTTCAGTACTGTGGCAAGGGCGATATGCAGACTGTACATTGCTAAAAAGACTGTTTGAATTCAGATGAGATACAAGTTGGGATAGAACAACTTTTTCTAAGATTTTTGACATGAATGGAGATTAGAAACTGGGCGGTAGTTCTTTAAATCATTATGGTCGAGTGTTGGTTTCTTCAGCAGAGGCTTTACAATGGCAGTTTTGTAAAATGATGGGAATTCCCCAGATGAGAGAGAGGTATTAATAACATCAGTTAGTGAAGGCAATATTGGATCCAAGCATTCTAGCAGCAGTGTCGTCGGAATCGGATCCAGTTCACACGACTTTGGTGCACTCTTCCTCACGATTGTACGTACTAAATCCATATAGACAGGTTCAAATGCTGCTAACGGTTGCCGCTGAAATTCTGTATCGCAACTGTATGGTGACGACGAGTCAATTGAAATTGTGTTGTCAAGTTTATCTCTGATGGTTTGTACTTTGTCATGGAAGAAATTTGCAAACAGGTCCGGGAGGTCTACTAGAGAGAAAGTAGCTGAAAGTGGTGTACATTTGTTCCTTGATATCAGCTTGGTAGTAATCTCAAATAGTTCTTTGCAGCTGGAACTTTCCATGATTTTAGTACTGTAGTGGGCTGATTTCGCTGCATGGACTATGTTTGTGACATTCTTCTTAGCGGAATCATAGATCTGCTTATGAATAGTGAGTCTGGTGGAAAGCCAAAGCCTCTCAGCTTTACGGTGGTCTCTTTTAGCAGTGCGAAGCTGGTTCCTAACACTGCTATACCACGGAGAACACTTCTGAATTGCTACTCTGCACTTGGTTGCTGGGGCATGTTTGTCGAGCAATGAACGCAGGCAGTTATCAAGTTGTTCTGCTGTAGTAGGTAAGCTAGTTTTTAGGTTTGCTTGGATGTCATGCATTAGTTTGGTTCTGTTTATCATACGGAGGTTTCTCTTAGTAGCGAATAAAGGTGGAGGGTTAGGGACTGATACGTCAAGATGGCATATAATGCAGAGGTGATCTGATGAAAGTTCGTGGGACACCAGGGAGGACTGAAGAATATTATCATCAGGTCTGTAAAGAATCCAGTCTAATATGTGACCATGTTTATGGGTGGGTTGGCTAACTGACTGTTTGAGGTTGAAAACGTGAATGGAATCTAGGAGTTTCGATGTGCATGGGTGTCCAGGACAGTCAAAGTGAAAGTTGAAATCTCCAAGAATAATCAGGTTGCCACCTATCGAATTTCCATACTCCAGGAGATTCGGAAACTGCTCCAAAAAGAGAGATTCTGTCAGCTTGTTTTTTCTACTAGGAGGAGGGCGGTAGAGGCAGAAAAAATGGACAGACCTTTGTTCCAGTGTGAGTGTAGTTTGGACTAGTTCAAACGATGTGTGGTCAAAATTAAAAGTTGTTGTGTAGTTGAGACGGTTGATCATGGAGGTCTTTGCGATGACAGCAATTCCACCTCCGCGAGAGTGGCGGGGGATCGAGTTGATGGAGTAACCGGTGGTTGTTAGCTCCGCGCACTTGGGTTCATCGCCTGATGTTTTTAGCCATGTTTCTGGCAGGAAAAAGACGTCGATATTCTGATCGTTGATAAAATTAACTATTTCTGTGCGCTTTTCCGATGGTCCTACCGATTGGGCATTGAATAATGCGATGCGCAGTGGTATCCCTTCGATGGCTGACACAAAGGTTGACGATTTAATTGGAATTTGGATTAGGTTGTCTAAATTAACGGCCGAATTTTTAAATTTCTGCGCCGGAAAGGGCGAAAGGGAGATAACTGGAATTCTTCTTCCTGTTCTACGCCAGCCAGCTTTGAAACAACGCTTCTTTTTTCGCTTCCGTGTACAGTTATGGAATGATGAATGTAGTCCCAGATCGTTTAGTCTAGTGCACAATTTAGTGTGGAGAGCCAAGAGGTGGCCATTTAACGCAATTAATGATGGTCCATCATAGCATAAACGGGTGGACTGGCGAGTATCACGTGATGGCGGCTTGTTCGATAACAAAGGAAGCCGCAACAGTGGAGCAAGACAGCTGAGAAAAAGTCTAATTTTTCTCATTTCCAATACAAGAAGATGACGAAACACATTCGAAAAGAACAACCCGTGCATGATGAACACAATAACGCAGACGAAGACAGACAACAAGCACATAGATCATGAAAACGGCACAAAAATCCGGACAGCTGCCTCAAGCCGGGTAAGCGATAGCGGCCATCTTGAATCAAATAATATGCTTTGTTTCATTTTATAGTGTAGATTAAAGGTAGTGCAATGCTAATGCATCCATCTTTTAATTATCTCTAAACAGGCCATCAAACGGAGACGCCGATTTACCAGCAGTTGTGTGACGATAATAGCCGCCATACACCTCTCCGTCCAACATGATTATTGAGTTATATGTTTCCGTAATAAGGCTGTACTAGACTTCCATAATACTTGTTGAGCCTGAGCCTCAGTGCATCCTCGACACTGACTGCATCGGAAGTGTCTGCATACATCGCCTTAAGTATCAGTTATTTTCATGGAACCCACATAATGAAGCATATAACCTTTAATAAGTTTTCGGTATCATGGGTGCATCAGATAGCATGCTGTTTGTGTCCCTCAGTGCAGTACGGACAATTTGACTATTTCGCCGTAACAAAGTAAGTACGGAAGTTCAGCTGGTGGAGCGTCTAACTCGTGATCGAAGACGTTTGAAATCCTAAAAAACAGTAATGCAAACCATCCAAGCTGCGTTATTCGGACACAGTTTCAGATTCGACTGGAAACGTTATTGCCAGTAACGTGACAAGACGAGCCGTGATTTGCAAGAGGACCATGCGAATAAATGGCGTAAAATATGCGCAAGTTGGCTTCTAGTTGCCGCTGATAAATGCAATCTAAGAACAAACTGACACTTCTGTACATTGTCCGATGAAGACGGTTACATTTCGTAATCTAAATACCACCATATGATTCTGGAGATTCTAAGTTCATATATGAAATCTATCTCCTAATCAACCAAAATGTCATCATTTCATGCTGCTTGTGGATTCCCAAGCTGAGATGAATCATACGAATCCCCAGTCTTGATGGTGAAGATGCGACACATAAATCAACCAATATTTTATGTTTTTGACATAATACCAGACGGCCCACGAGTTGACTCTAGTAATACAAGACAACCAGAGATGGTTCATTGATACGCTATGATGTCAACTGAACTTAGAACTACAGGAAACTATTTTTACATCATACAGAAATAGTCCTTATTACCAACCTCCCTAACTTTCTACACGTTGATAGTTTAGAGAATGTGCCTACGGACTTAGTAAATAAACCACGTACTTCTGGTCAAAGTAGTGAGATGCAGATGAAAACTTATAAAGTCCAGGCTAGCCAAAAAGCTCGCATGGTAGGACGGTCCGTACGTCTACACTGTTTGTACGGTAGCATTTGCAACACGAAGAAACACATGATTGCTGCTCATGAAGAACCTGACTACCTGTATGTCTGGAAATCTGGTATGTCTAGATCTAAATTAACCGCCCTGAAACCAGATAATTAAATAGTATGTACCTCAGGAGCGCATACCATCTTGTTTGAATTGGAAATTTTGTATTGTAACCCTAGTGCCTCATGCTGGGGATTTCATTTTCGAAATTAGGATCAATCTTTAATGAAGCAGAGCAACATCGGGTTTCCTAAGTTTTCTGCTCTTTTGGAAAGGCTCATCTATTTCTCGCGCATGATACAAAACTAAATATTTAAACTGAAATCAAACTTTGTGTTGTTTCGAAATAAATATGAAAAAATCCTGTAACATGTCTCATATGGAATCTACGAATTTCCTAGGTTTCACTGATCCGTTGTCTCGGATATTTGTCGGGAATATTCTGCCAGGAGGATGTTTTTTGATCTGCATCTAACTTAAACAACTCAGGCCAACACTATAAAAATTTCGACCATAATGATAACACAGACTCTAGAGAAAAATGTGTTCCGTTACTAATGAGACAAGTGCGTCACAAAGAGTGCGAGATAGATAATGTGATTGCATGCGAGGGTAAATCCTTGCAAACTTGTGTCGATGTAAACAATGGAGGACTCGTTAAAAACCTAATGAATACAAAAAAAACGCCACGTTAGAGCAATAGGTATTAAGTTGTATTTATGGACATAATTCCGTACAATAAGCATCTGAGAACAATCTAGGCCATTAGCTGGCAGACTTAACAATCATGAATTTGTAGATTCGTGCGGCTCTAACTAATATATTGCTTTAGATTTTTTCATCTGTTAAACTTTGATATAGGAAACGATTGGTTGGCTATAACCCATATATTCCCTCAAAAGGGATGATCTGATGCTATGTAAATATAAATAGGAATATATACATAGGATGAGCCTGTCACACCGTTCATTTGATCTTTTAAGACATCTGAAAGTCATGAAGTCCATGTCCTGGTAATAAGCCACATCCTATTCAAACATATCTGTATAAATTTAGATCGGAAGCTGGGAAGACGGAAACGAGGATATTTCAAAAATAAAATCCCTTAACAATCATCTCAACTCAGCCATCTTTCAGACGTACTTGAAAGAGCCTCATGATAGAACAGATTGTTGGGGAACATTGCTTGCATTATTCCGATAGAGCAATAATTCAATGATTAAACTATCGTATGTAGAACTGTTATCTACACCAATATTTACAGAAAGTGGTTAATCATAGATGAAACGGTTATCACAATATATGCAGAGGAAAATGTATGTGGTTTTGGTAACTGGTTCATATGTACTAATACAATAATACTTTATTTCTAATTGATGAATGTGGGAATCTTACAACGGAAACTAGAAGTTGCAAACATAACTATAATGGATTTAGGTAGATAATTTTGAATATCGTGGTGAACCGTCAATATAATAATTTCTTTTTTAAAAGTCAGCAAATACAATAGACACAGCGTCATGCTGCTGCTGATAATTTGTACATTCAACAAACTGACCCATTTTCCGACATTGCATATTTTATAGCTGCCTACACAGTAAGTGTTTGTTGCGTTCTTAAAAAAATTATGGTCTATTGAAGTAAACAAAGAACTTTTTTGTATGCAATTTTTGTTTCTGTTGTTATTAATTTTGGATCGATATTGACCTTAATGAATCTTTATTTGAAAGATATATATATATATATGTGTGTGTGTGTGTGTGTGTGTGTGTGTGTGTGTGTGTGTGTGTGTGTGTGTGTGTGTGTGTGTTGATACTTAGATATGTTCAGTATTAAATTATGTGGATAATCCAATTCAATCTTTCTCATAGTTTATACAATTTCTAATTTTTAGTTCAATAACATCGTACAAGTTTCCTCAGATTTTGTTCTAAGGTAAAATGTTCTGTATTAATATGTCTAGTTTCTAAGTAGTTCTTTTCATTCCTCAGGTAATTAGTGCAAGCAATACCAAACTATCTACGTTTTCGAAAGTTTATTGTCCTTCATGTATGGGTTAATGTCAACAGCAAATTCACGCAGACCTTTATTGTTACCATTGCAGAAGCAGTACTCATTTGCATTTGTTTTCCACGAATGTCTTAATATTTTCGTTACAATTATATTCCATGCTGCTTATATATACATCCCAATTCTATTCTTTTACATTAGAGATGTATAAAATGAGACTCAATTATCCATGTAAATAAAATATCATCATCATTTATATATTTAGTTAACTATTTTGTCATTATTTATTCTCTCTTTTGTTTGTTTGCATTATAGGCTTTGGATTAGACTGTTTTGTTCATGAGTTTTATTTTAATTTGTCGAAAAGTGTGTTTTATTTCCAAAGTTTCTAAATTTCTAGCATCTTTTTATTTTTATTCTTTAAATTTGTCTATTTGAAATTTATTTTTGCAACAGTTGTAAAATGTTCACCTCAAGAAATGAGTTTTGGGTATATACGTCACGCTGATATATTGAGTGGTCATGCCATAGTTTCTGTTTCGGATCTTTTTATATACACTTTGACCATTCCGCAGACGTTTTGTTTCATTGTGTATTTTACTTATGCCCACGTTATTTATAACATCCGGTAAACTATTATTTTGGTTCCGAGCGTTACTCCTCGTCACCAATGTCACCAATGTACTTATTTCTATAGTGGCAATCTTAATGTTAGAGAACTTGTTATTTAAAACATCACATTTGACCAATTTTATTTTATTTTATTGTATGTGTTTACTTTTCTATTTTCATGGTAATACCATGTTTTTGCTTAACTTAAACGCTGAGATGGATTTAAACTTTAAACATGAAACTTTCCTTCAAGACAGTTCATGTTCCGTTATCTACCAAACAAAGCACGATTCATTTCAACACATCTTTCTTTGTGCAAAATACTGTAAAAGGTACACCAACACAATCTGCAATTGCTTAAACAAGTTTGACACACAGATACATATATTTTGTTAATTTCTATATTTTTTTTTTATTTCGTCATTAATTTTTTGCTACCACAAAATTCACTTATGTGCAGTTGCAAAATAAATAAAAGATAATATAAACTTATCATCTTTTTACCAGTTTTGTCAAGAAAACAAATTCAATAAAATGATAGTATGGACCTAGAATTATGATTTAGAAATATTTCATGAATCATAATCACGTGTATTTAGTAAATTGTATAAGTGTTCCTGAAAGTTCAATATATATGTATATATATATATATATATATATATATATATATATATATATATATATATATATATATATACTATATATATATATATATATATATATATACACTATCAGTTCATGTACCTTCCAATGGCAGCAGTTAATACAGAAACTTGATAAAGACAAAAAACAATACTCTTTTGCTGTAATTATTTGATAGCTTACCTCTTTTTCCAAATTTGGTGTTTTCACCAATTGGGATCGACAATTTCTCATTTTCCGCACAAAATAGATGTCGGCATTTGGATTAATGTCATGGTTTTTCTTGAGATTCAAGGTCAGAACACCTGACTCACGCTTGACGTGAAAGGTCAACTCATTAGGGAGGTCAAGGTCAATGAGGCTTTTTTGTATGTCTCGAAACTTAATGTCACATCTTACAGCCAGACTGTTTCTGGGCCTGCAGTTGCTGCGAAAATCGACAGAAAAAATGATTGATGATATAATGTGAATAAAGATATAAATCAGGAAATGAAAGAGATAGACACTGCGTTCTGCCACCAGGTACATCCTATTAGCCGATACGCTAATAAATCAAGAAATAAACACATTTTGAATGTTTCTCCTTTTGGGCAAGCACTTACATTTAACGGGCATCTTCCTAAGAAGTCAGTAAAGTTACTACTACTATTACTACTACTACTACTACTACTACTACTACTACTACTACTACTACTACGGCTGCTGCAACTACTATTACTGCTACTACTACTATTTCTGCTACTACTACTACTAATGATAATGATGATAATGATAATAATACTACAACTACTAATAATATTATTGATAGTAATGCTCCTAATAACCCTTTATTCTCATAAACAAGTGTACACTAGTGTTTTTAAAATATTTTGCTAATACAGCAATAACAACGAAAAAAAACTACGTTTTGAACTTATTTTATTTGGCACCATGCGATCGATATTGTGCTGAGATGCCTTTGCACACTGATGCAAGCATATTTGTACAACAAATAACAGAGAAGCATTAATAAAGACATACATACTCCATAATGGAAGAAAAGCATTCTCAAAAATAGAAATGACGCATGTGATGACAAATGTGGTGATACAAATATTATCCCCCACTAATACTTTTGAATATATATTTAGATAATATACAATTAGGACAAATGTTATCTGCTTATGAACAAGATTTCCATGAACGGCAAATTATTCTAGCGCCCGAAGTTTAATAGTCGTCTATATAGATAGGCACAAGTTTTCCGCATACATATGTGTTCACGGTTTAATTTGACTTCCCTCTGTTGACTCTGAAATTCATCAGCGTCTTTCCTACACTAAGTCCAAACCACCCTTAATGTTTGTACCATTTTTCCAAGATAGGTAATTACAAGCATACAAATGCTAGAAAGAATGTAGCATGATGCACATCAGACTATTTGGTTAATTCCAGCACAGAAACGGTATTAATGATTCATTTCATTTTTAAATCAAACTGGTATAGTAAACACATGTACAGGATACAAGTTTAGGAAGAAAAATTTAATTATTTCAGATAGCACTCAAGACGAGTGTGACTATGTGGTTAGTAAGGAAACCATATAATTTAAATAATGAGGTTAATTGTTTGGGACTATATTGATGGGCCCATGACACACATATGTGTCAACGAAAATGGTCTGTTTTGGGATGACAAAAACAAATGTACAGTAGATAGCCATATACAAACCCCGCCATAAAACATTTTATGATGCATGTGACCTTTCTACGTTTTAAATCTGTTGTGAACCTGCTCTCACTGGAAATTTTTATGAGAGTATGATATACCATAGCGAAGAGAAATAAACTTACAAAATCCTTTCGCACAGTCTTTAACACTGGGCAAATGATATACAAGTTCAATAAACGCTATAGATTGTGTATATCCATTGATTTAAAATTTATGGATAATGGCGATTGTTACAATTGTGCATGTTATTTATATTATATAGTGTATACGAAATACACTGAAACATTGAAATAACAAGCATATACCGCACAATTTTGTTCAAATGTCAATAGAGATGTCTACAAATTTGCTACTGTTATCTTTTTAACACTATGCCTGATAAAAGGAAAGCAATTACAATGTGTTCATAGTAGTCGTTAAAGACGATACAAACGAGCTATACTGCAATAGGAGTTGTGGCATAAAATGTAGCATTCTCCGATTATTTGTCTTTATTGCAAATCTACTTATTCTGAAGATTCAATAAAATTAGTAGGAAAACGACTGTATTAATCGGAGGGTGAATCTATGAATAATGGTAGAGTCAGCCTCGCTCTTTTGCAAACCTGGACAAATATTTCACCAGGATTGTTTTCTCTTTTAGTTTCAGATTGCCTACAGTCACAACGTATGTGTGTGTGTTTAGATTGTTATCGTAGCTTGAACAATGTTTCAGTCATATTACTACGATGTCTGCAGTGTGGCAGATTATAGTGATGTCTAGCACTGGGACATATAGCATTATGTCCCACCCAGTCACATTATCCTGACACCAGGCCGACCAGTCCTAACATCTTAATGCTGAGGGCCTAGCGATGCAACCATTAGTACCATTTGTATAAGTCTTTGATATGACTCGGCCGGAGTTAGAACCCGCGATCTCCCGCATCCTAGGTGGACGCTCTAACCACCCAATGTATGTGGTACATGTCAAAGTTCATAATATACAAGCTGACAGTACTAAAGGTTCTTACGGTGCAGTGGTAACTCATGAGCGAACAGCTAGTTTTGTTTTCCCAGTTTGCTTCAAAGTTGGAAAGAAATACTCATAGTTTTGTACCATTTCGGCTGTCATGAATTATATTGGTGCTACTTTGGTCGTAATCGATGGCGACAACATGAATGAACAAAAATCTAGATCACGCAGATGGGAAGAAATGCATGAAACATATCACTCTAAAAATGTTTTTATTGTTCTTTTTTATTTCGTCAGTATTAAATTGAAGCTAAATATAACTACATCTTTTTATTTATTAACGGACGATAAGTCGATGCCCGCCTTTGTAATAAAACGTACTGTCGCCACATTTTTTACTAATAAATTGACTGTTGAAATACTGAAGGTACAATGGCAAAATTACGCAAATCCAAAGAGCTATATTGTTGCTGCATATTTCGGCTTTGCATTTCTTTTTTATATTATCCTGTTGTTAATCTAGTATATATTTATCACTGACTATCAATATGCTTTGCTTTAATATTTCACTAATTGTGATTTCGTGAATAAATTAACCACATACACTGCATATGTTCATTTCATGTTGTATGTTCTTTGTGCACACTTCTTGGTGACATGCAGACATTTAAGAACTTCTTAAATGTACAATAGTAGCAATTACTGACAATGTAATCCGTCAAAAATTGGTTCTATTCTTTGAAATAAAGTTGTCAACTTTACACATTAAGTTTCTTAAATTTATTTATGAAAGGATCTGTGCCTTGTTCTTTCTTTATTTTGCTCCATTGTATCAACACGCACAAGTGTATGAGAAGCAATGAACATCAACACGATTCCCATGCTCTTATTCAGCGTACACATAAGATACATTGTAATGAATTTAAATGGTTAGACTAGTACCTATGATGCCTATCTCAAATTCATATATTATACCATCCTAATTTGTTACGAAACGAAATGAGAACAATGGCTATATTAGGCAATTTACATGTTTGCGGTAACAATATTATATGTCGAGAAATGAAAATAGACACAGCATTCAAGAGTTCTTATAATGTAAAGAACCATGTATAACACGATTATGATTTACATGAGCCACAAACTATATATTCTAGTATAGCAAAAAGTCTCCATCAATAACAGAACCGTTTAACATAATGAATAAAATGAACTGAGAAAGAGCAAAAACAGCTTTTGTGGCTTAATTCTAAAATAAAATTTCTAGTCAGCGGGACATACGTCCAATGCATGTAAATGTTATATTGTATATTCACATCAACTTGGTAAACAACTTTAGATAATAGTATATGTCGCAGCTATAATAAAAAAAAAAATCGAGACAAACACACAACAAAGAGAAAAGAAAAACCAAACCAAAAACAATAGCAACAGTCAGTAAAATAAGTGCCTCATGGTTTATGGATTTTTAGAAATTTAGCAACTGTAAAGTTTACATTTGTGGGATGTCTTTAATCGATGAAATTACTTTTCATATTTAAAAGAGTAACCCAAATGCAGGAATCGGCATTTAATGATTTAGTCAAGTTGTTCTAAAGCAAAATGATGATCTGCGTCAATAGGACAACGAACATTATACCTTAGAGTAAAAACAGGAACACAAATACAATAAGAGAAAAACATTTGAATGTCAACTCGTGATGTTTTTGCACTGTTTGGGCGATCTAGACAAACGTCTGCTGCTGAATTGATGCATGTTCAAGAATTTTGTTTCAAAACCAACACAGTTATTTTAGATATGAAATGGGAAAAAAGAATATAAACAAAGATGAACAAAAACACAACAGAAATGGACATACTTGTTAAAGGCAGACTTAAGGACTGACATATATACCTGTTCGCATATATGCCTAGAGACCAACGACAAAAATTAATACACCTTTTTGCATTGTCAAGGCTGATTGTGTCTATGGAAATACTGACCGACTAAGCCCCTAGCATCTAGCTATTATATAACATTCGTTGTAGGAAGGCCTGAAGGTCAGAAGGAATGTGATCGTGCCATGTTCGATTTTCCCAATGAGACTGTTCGAATCTTAAGTAATACTGGCAATAGCCATGAAAGTGCAAACATTTCAGCGTTGTCTGGTTCACGTCTATTAAATATAGCAAAGACTGAAAATGCGAGTGTGGAAGAACATTGGCTACAGTAGGTTCCACACGGTGTAACTGTATTTAACAGTTTGAAACTCTATCATACCCTAATCTAATTTTTGTCATCGTGACTATATAAATACATGGAGATAATTTGTAAAGATAAGAAAGAACATGGCGTAAGCGCTATCTTTGCAATGAAACGTTTGATAAAGATAGGACAAATTGCCTTGTTATAGTGACGTTTGCTAACTGTATGACAAATTACCTGGTTATAATGACGGTAACAATATGCAACCTTATTACTACGCAACGAATGTGTATGTCAGTGATATTTCATTTAGAATACAAACACTATTTTTAAAGAAAACATTAAAACTGATCGAACTCTTGATGCATATATGCACGTAATATTCAATGGAGACTAAAAAAAGGAAAGCGATCAAAGTAATTGATATTGTATTCTTGTATGTATGGTTTTACATTTGCATGTATATATTCCTGTATTTACACATAAATGCATGTCTATCTGCCTCTACATATACATGCATGTATTTTTGCATATGCGTATTTAATTAATAAGGTCATATGAAAAGAATGATGTTATCAAAATACTGTAAAGACAATTTGCGTGAGATTGGTAAATATAGTTAGTATGTAATGCGTGTACATAGTTGAATATTTGCGATGTTCACTCCACTGCTGCCATCGCGAAAAATAAACGCGACCAACATACCACACAACGGTGTAATAATGATATTAATAATAATGTGTAAGTTGGTGGAGGTATAATATAACATTTCAGATATAGTGAAACACAAAACAAGTGGTAAAGTACACAATGTCCAAGTACGGGCGCTATCGGTACAATGGTGCCCACCTAGCGACGTATGCCCCAAATAAAAATGGAAGTGTGTAAGAACATTTTCTCCAGCACATGGAACTTGGATCGGCTATAAGTGACTAAACATGCCTAATTGAGCTTTACATGTTTCATTCTGTAATTATTTGCTAATTATATTTCTAAAAGTGGATTATTGTTTTCATGTCTAAACGTTTCTTTTTTTTATTAGAAAGATTCAAAAGTGTTCTTCTTTTGAGAAGAAAAACTGAACAGATCCCATAATGGAAAATGTCATCCCGCTGGTATGCTTTTTTAAAAGCGGCCAAAGTCAAATAGACATCAGCCAACATTTGTACATAGTTCACACTTTCGGTGCTTTATCAGTGCACTACTCAAATTGAGAGCCAAAAGGAAAATGACATTCAATCAATTAATTTTGTATTTATGAATATTTAAATAGGTTCCTATTGATAAGCAGTCTTCTTATGTGTGTATTATATTGATACTGTCCCAAGAACACTCACCAATTAATACTGCTTACATTTATTCTTATCCGATGTCTAGTCCAGTAGATTTATCTGCATGTATGTTGAAAATGACGCTGTCTGTCTCTCTTTCTCATGGTGGAATCGAACTTCTATTCTGGCTTGATAAACATTTGACCGACTGAGGTCGGTCCAGCCTTTCCCTTTTAAGAAAAGAGGAAAACGAAGCAGAAGTAAAATAAAATTTAAATTTTGTATAAATGTCATTGCACACGCACAAATGAAAGTTGTAATAAGTGGTGACAAACTGTGTTGATGTTGAATATGAGACGGTATTAAGTTAGATATCGAACACATACATTTGCAAAATTTAGGAGAACATGTTAGATAAATTTATATTTTGGCACTTATATCAATGTTCCTTCTTTTCTATATTTCGATATATCAATCATTATTACTATGAGAGAGAGGTGGCTAATTGACTCCATAGAGCAATCCGATATTATATAGTCTTTGACATGACATCATGCTTGTTTTTAGTGCAGTAAATTTGCATCTAAAGATTAGTTTACATGACTTTGTCTATCGGGCACTACCCATTACAGTCTGATCAAATTAATTACACATTTCACAGTACAACATATTTAGAAATAGCTGCGTAACATATAAATCACACCTGACTAAATGAAAAGGATAATATCACATAATGCACATCTGGTTTATTGATATCAAATAGCGTATACAAGATGACTCAATAAAAACGCTTATAAAAAGTTGGACTGAGTATTTAAATGCATTTAAAATCTTCATTACTAGATAAGCAGGTTTTCATATTTCATCAATAAGTTTCATTATTTTGGATCATTTTACCAGTGTTTTATTACTTCCTTTTGGAAACATACTATACATTTCACATTTCATCTACAATAAAAATAATGTTTAACAAAATGAAATCTCATTTGAATATAATATACTTATGACAAAAAACCCCACAACATTGTAATTTTGCTTGAAACGATAACAAATGTAATTATAATGTGGCATGTTTACCAGCGCCCATTCTCTACATTTATTATTTAGATCCATAATATAATCACACATTAATAAATCAGGGCGCTGCATCGGCAATTCAGAAACTGCAAGGATGAGATTCTGCGTCAGTGGCGAACATAACAATCGCATAGAGGACACTGCATCAAGTTTCCTTTTGGTGCATATGACTTCTTTAAGTTTATTTGATTTCATTTTTGTCTCCATCAGCTGACAATTCTCAATACCTATTCCTGTTAAAATTCCTTCATATTCTCTGTTTTGGGATTAATTTTCAAATGTTTTATTAAGAACCGTTTCTTACACAGAGTTTGGGATGCCAGGCCAATGAACATTGTTTTGTTTTTCCTTTCTCACTCACCCATCTCGGAGGGGCTGACCACTCTTTTTGTGGAAAGTTAGCAGTATCATAATTGACTGTCCTTACAAGATGATCTCAAATCCATCTTGACAGTATCAAGGATATTGCTTTTTGATTTACCGAAACCCCAAACGTATGATCCCTAATTAAGTATGGCAGGAGAGATTTGCTGTAGACTGATAATACTATTTAATTTGTTGATATTACTGGACTTAAAATCATATAATTAGTGCATTTTTGAACGCCTATTCAACATTAGTAATGCATGCAACCAGAGGCTAGAACCGAAACAACTAAAATTTATGTTTCAAACACCCAGCCTGAATCTGTTTTAACAATCTGAAATACTTAATAATGGTCAACTTATACAATAACGGGAATGACTTATTGTTATACATCGTAAACTAATCCAAAATCTCACGATAATTTTTTAAGTGTTAAACTCGCATTCCTATTTGGGGAATTGACTGCTTTTAAAGCTGGAGATTAAAGGGGTGTGATGTCAAACAGCGATGAACAGTGAATTGGAATTTCACCATACATACTACCTGGAAATTATAATTATTCGAGGATGATAACAATGGTTTGGACCAGATGATTGATAATGCGTTCTCAGATGAGTTATCTTGAATTGAAAGTTTACAAAATCAGGAAGACTTAGAACATCTCAGAGAATCATGACGAGATTCAAGGCATGATTACAAATTCTACCATGTTGGATGAAAACGTTACCACTGTTTAATTAGACACTTGAGTTGGGACCTACCTGGTTACCTTAATCAAACCGGATGGATTTTACCTCAAACTAGATACCCTTAATAGCTAGAATATATCTAAAGACACATAATTAAGAAACAGTAACTATGACTGCAGCATCTGATTACCCAACTAATTTAAAAATTGCCACAACAGCCTTAACTATTACAGTTTAAGAAGTCGGAGAACAAAAGAGTTTGAAACGAACGGCTGAACCACTAACGATGCAGAGAAGAGAGATACCCCAGTGTAAACCATCTAAAATGCACAAATTAACCAAAAACAATTTTGTTTTGTTTTGTTCCAAGGAACCATTTTAAGTAGAGTAACATTTCGTTTTGTCTATTAACATTTCTAAGGAATCAAATTCGTTTAGTAAATATGAAGACAAAACGGACAAACCTTGCAACGTAAATATAGAAAAATGACATATAGCAGTTGCTTTGACAATGGAGCAAGAGTTTCAGACTGGTACAATGTTGTTGAGACGTTTTCATCGCTTGGGCACAAGCAGAGAATTTTAAGTTTGTTGACATTTTAAATACATTCGCCCCATCAAGCTGAGAATACGGAGAAGACAACATAACAATATTGTTTAGAATCTTCTTGTTCTAAATCCCATAATGATATTACAAATCTAGTCCGCATGTTTGAAAGAGACTGAATATTCTTTTTCTAACAAGCTATTTGCTTACCTTATCACCCTTTCGTTCAACATATCAATAATTTCTTGTCATGAAAACGTAAAGTTTGAATATTCTGTAACTGATTGAGCTATGAGAAAGCCTTAAATAAGAGTATGATGAAAAGTATTAGAAAATATGGTTTAACTGTAACTATGGTAGAACTAATGGCCTCACAATGAATCATCATGCCGATTTTTATTTTTATTGCATGTGAAGCAGCGGAGGCACATGTTTCATATGAAAATATAAAGAATGAAGGCAAATAGAGTAATTGATGCTAGTATCATTGTAATTTGTTTATCACAATTTTGAAACACTAAACTGGACCCTCGTAAAAACAAGTTCGCAAATCCTGATTAGAATGTTTATGTTAGTCTTAGTATAAAGTATGATCAATCTAATAATAATCGTTCAAATCAAAATTGTGTAACTTCAACATCTACTCCCACCATTCCTTCCACCTTCACTCACTTGCAAACTTAATTCTTATTAATATTATTTGTATTTTAAGATATTTTCTTGGCATGCACGGCTCAATAACTTGTTTTTGGAAATAATTAACTTAAGTATAAACCAGTGCGATGAAGTAGCTCATTTATTTAGTGTTTGATTACCCAAGTGTTGTAATTACTGACTTAATCTTGTGTAAATTACTGTGCAAATTGGATGACTGGCAGAGACAGTAATATGACCGAATGTATGCTAGCACCGTGGATGCAAGAGTTATCGATTGTTCATTATTTCAGCATTTGTGTGTTATAATTATTGCTTCAACGTGCTTAAATTGCTGTAGAATTGGGATGACTTCAAGGTAAAACAATTATAATTGAAGTTAATTTTATCCGGGTTCTACAGGAATGTTAAGAAAAAGTTAAATATTGAATGTTATGTTGTATGATGGCTTTTTATACGATCATAGGAGTTAGTGATGTATTTTTCAAAAGCTATTGAAAGATAGCGGCTGTTGCTTGAATGCTTTTAGTGACTAATTTCAGAAAAGAGATTATGGTGGTTTCTCCAAACATTTGGAGAGTTAAAGCGGTAGTGTTTTCATAATATTGAAAGGGTTATTGGTTCGGTGTGTTCCTTAAACGTTCGATGGCTAGTGCCTTAGCGTTTGGTTGAACATATTTGGTTGAATGCCTTTTGATGTATGAGAAACAGATACAAATAAAACATGAGAGGTTGGTGTGTCCTAGAATGTTGAAAAAAACAGGTTTGGAAAAAGGAGGGTTGGTGGTTTGTGATCAAAATTTGCAACACTACTAATGCTTTCAGTACATTTCATATTCAATTAATAATTTTCTTCTGATGATACTGAGAAGGTAATTTTAATAATGCTTTTATAAGAATGAGACAGTTTTATATCTCTCCCAAAAGGTCTTTTTTGTATAAGTACGCACATGTGCTTGAGCAAACATAACCTGTTCAAATTTAGTATCTTATAAGTTGCAAAATAACATATGTATTATATGCATAAATGTCTATTTCCGTGTGCATGTCTATATACATATCTGCTTATTGTGAGTATATATGCATACATGAATATGTATGTGGACCGATGTATGCACATGAAAGGTTACATTCCCTGGGCAGATGCAATGATTAAAAATTGAACATTGTTGTCTTTAGTGTGTATATTAAATAGATCTCCATCAACTTATATAAATAATTAAATCCTTAATAGATATTTGATGATGACCAATCCGATGAGTGAAAATAAAGATTTATTTGCGGCACGTATCTACTTGCACAAGACTTTAGTTAACATTTGTTTCGCCGTTTGGTTTGAGAACAAGTCTAGAAACACTTAGATAAACTTGCTTACTTTAGCCTGAGCGTATATCATAAAATAAATACAATTAACTAGCATGCATGTATTCCTCAACAAAGAAGTCGATAAAGGCATTGACCGCACCTGTGTAGTAAATATTCAACTCAGAAGTTTTGTCCTATTTTTGAAACCACAAGAGGTCCAGAGGGTGTTCTTTATTAGAAAAGGTTCTCTTAATCTTGTTTGTAAAGCAAACAAGGGCACTTATGCGATAAGGATTAAGTTTGCATGTTTGTGATTAGTCCGTTTCTTAGATAATGCTTTTTGTCTCACATCACCCGCATCTTACAGCGCGTTAGAGCTCACAGATTCCATTTTTACAATACACCAGCTATAGTAAGACACAGCTTACACAACAACAAGATTCAGAACAAAAAGATACCGTAAAGATTAGATTCCAAAATTAGAACTTCTTCTGTATAGAATAGAAATGGACGTTTATTCAGATTTAAAATCGCAGGCCATACGACGGTAGAATCCGAGAACAGGCAAACAGAACGTAAGTGCATTCAATCATGAAGTCGGGAATAGTGACCAGTGTCTTATTGTGGAGATGAAATAATACAATTTGTTTATGCTATTATCATTCTGCATTTGTATCCAGTATTAACATGAGGTCAGGACGCGTCACATGCGTGCGTATGGCTGATTACTACATTTTTGAACCTGTCATCAAAACATAACAACTCTTTTTAAAATCTTCATGACTTCTTCCCTATGTAAGGCTCGATTAGATTATGTGATATGTGTGACACAGGTCGAAACTATTTGAATTATAATTCCAATATTTTAAAAGCGTTTTATGTGTTGAAGCAAAATCAAAATTGTTTATACGTCTTTATTAATGATTTAGAAACGTTATAGCTTGTTGTTTCGTTACAAGAATATAGTCTGGGAAGCTGGATACATTTGTTTTTGGAATGATTAGGTTAAAAGTTTAGCACTGAAGAAACTTTAGCGGTAAAATGTTGGCTACTGCCTTCAAGTTTACATCATTGGAACTTGTATGACGCAGATTTAATCAGGTTGAAATCACATATATTTGCATGCTGAGGTAAGTTACCTCCAGTTCATACATATATACGATTAAGCGACTGTGTTTTCTTTCTCTCTCTCTCTCTCTCTCTCCCTTGAGATCTCTTCAATTTTCATTTAATAACCGATAACACGTTACCACGGAGCAGATACGTCCGCAGATTCTGTCTCCATTCCATTATCCATGTCATTTAAGGACAGATAACAAACAGCGGTGTAAAAAAGATTGTCTTCTGTTTCATTTAATTAAGAAAATACAGACACTATTTGATCTGTAGTTTATTAGTTCATATATGGTCAGGTGTTTGCACTTTATGCAAAGTAATGCTAGTGATAGCTGTGGTCATGAAACGTAACTTCGTTTTAAGGAACCCCATATCGGATAATGTTCTGCACATCAAAAGCAGAGGAGTCTGTATTAATGTCGCAAGGGAAGCATAAGCAAGAAAATGTTTATATTCATGTCTTGGGAACTTCTTTTCCCATAGTTTCATGCATGCTGTCAACGAATTCTTAACAAAGTCTCTTTGAGTAATTGCCGTTTGTAGATTTTAAACTCAATGATTATACCCTGTGTTAATTTAACATTGATGAGAATTTCAAATTTGCGAAATTTCCAATAATTCCAATTCTCTTATTATTCAAATTGTTTGAAAGTTTAAATTAAATGTCCGTGTCAGAGCTGATAACATTTGTTTAAATGCTAAAACTTGTAAACATAAAAGCGTAATCATATCAGGAATTTGTTTTTATTAGTATGTGAGATTAATTTAGTTTATATTAAGGTTTCACTACACACTTCATGCCGAGTAATAACTATGTCTGGAACTTAAAAATCTTAGTTTTCACGCATGTATGATGTAGCATTAGGTATTGTGTTTTAATTGAAATTCATGTGCAACGAAGCGAATAGTATTCATGCATGCTGGTTTCCTAATATACATCAAATATTTGGCCGTTTGATTGGTAATCTGAGCATTAACAGAACTTTCTTGATAGTTTAGCAACAGAAATTGAAAGAAAACATAACGTTGGAAATCATGAATTTCATTTGCGAAATATATACATTACAATTGTGGAAAGGTTTATCTTATGTTATGCATTTCAAAGTGCGTGGGGAACGTCTGTCGATGACAGTGCATTGTACTTTAAAACTGGTAACTTTTAAAAAGCATGTTTGCATCACTAACTTTTGCCCGCGAAGGAAAGTTGTAAATAACACTTTGAAATAGCCAATGGAGTATTCTAGAAGCATTCATGTTTACAATTTGTTTTGACTTTTCCATTAGGGTGACTCACGTGAAGTGAAAACGATTTTTAATTGGCACTCTGTAAACACATAATTCACTCCTGTATTTAATAGGTATCTGGAATACATTTACTATCACAGTTTACAGATGCATTCAGATATCATTCGAGAGGAATAATTTATTTAAATTATTCATTGGACGTGCTAAGTGGGCATTGAGACTGGATTGTCACATCATTTTGGAACTATTGTGAACTCAATCAAACATTTGTGGAGTATATCATTGTGGTACATCAGGACATTCAAGACTATTCGACAAGCTTTCTCCTTCCACTCTAACCTTCCAACCTTTGTAATTTCTTCCGTTTAACCGATGGGCCTTCTTAGAATAGTTGGCCCCCTGGAGATATTTTTTGGATTGAAGAATACTGATCGTGTTCTGCCGCTTCGCTTGGTGCTTCGAACTGGGCACATGCTGCCATAAATTCTGCATGTGGTTCGGACATGATATTTGACCTAAATCTTTTGTGCTGGCGGCCATCTACGATCTTAAAAGTCAGTTGTATTTTATATCATCAATTCATTTGATGCCCAATCGACGTTATATCATCATTGTAGTAAGGATGTGTGTACAACTTAATATTAAATTCTTAGAGAACCCTGAAGTGAGATTCTAATGTTAATCTTCTGTATGACCTTCAAACCGATCCGCAATATTAAATTACCGTCGACAACAATACCAACTTCAAATTGTAATTCCAATTACGTTTCTAACATGAATGCCCCTTTTCAACGTAACCATTCCAAAGCACAATGACACACTACCGCACCAACCATTTCCATTCTACCTAACATTATTTTGGCAACTTGCTTTTCACATTTCATTATGACATTTTTAATTTATCTTCATTGAAAACATGTATGTAACGACATATCTGGCCCATACATGCGATTCTTATGCATGTCCTTATTAGCTAGAAAGGACCAGAGCAATTGTAATATCTTTAATCAGAATACGTTCGGGCAGAAGTACATTGAGGAGTAGTGAGTATTAGATCGGAAATATACCATGCATCATGATTCAAACTCTGCTGGAAAGATATCAAATGGTACTGTGGTAAATACATTGCATTTTAAATTTACAAATAGCCCAAACAAGTTCCATTTATATAGTATCCATAATTTGCCTGGATGGAATTATCCTTGGTTCATCAAGGCCTTAGTACCCTATAATCTAGATCAGTACAACCAAGTAATCATTAATACTGTATATCTAGTTTAGCAAACATTGATTGTCAATTAATTGAAAAAGACGGTAAATGGTGCTTTGTTTAAAGAACAATAATATATTAAGATAGATATTGTTTTATAATCAAATACTAGAGCAACGTTTTAAAAATGTAAACGCTGGTTCATTCTCAGACACAGAAAAGTTGCGAAACAAGAAGGCGTTGACATAAAGCCAACATGTTTGCCAAGGAAGATTTTTCCATACGAATACATGCCTCCTTGTAGACGATTTAATAAACCAACATTCATGTAAATGAATTTTAACCTCGTTGGATGTGATGTGAAAAAATCACAGAAGGTTATACATTTAAATATTTTGTTAGTCTTTGTGGCTGCTGGGTAATGTAAGTTAATTTAATATTTTGTTACATTGTTAAAGTATGTATGTTATTTCAGTGCACCTGCACTAGCTCAATATATCATTGACAAAAACATAGAGTTAAATTTCCTCGCAGATCATGACAACTCTAATAACTGATTCTAGAATTAGAATAACCAATCATAGATTGTCAATTTTTATTCTTGAGAAGTTCAGCCTAGTGTAGAAAGTGAAGCAAAACAATGACAGCAAGTTTGGAATAAACATGGATGACAAGTAATACAACACATCAATGTTATCATCGTGCATTAGGAACATAACTTCTAGCATGCGGCCCACACAATGACAATGAAATCGAACATACAATATACTGCGTGTTACTATATATATATATATATATATATATATATATATATATATATATATATATATATATATATATATATATATATATATATATATATATATATATATATATATATATATATCTGCACTATCCTTCCATTGGAAAGTTTATATTCTACAGCTATTTTACTGCAGGTAGACAAAAGAAAAATAAATAAATCGGTCTTCTTCCGTTTCCTTTAATTCAACAATGAAATATACTATTTAATGTGCAGTTCAAGAGTGATCCTGGGATTAATATTTGAGTGTATGTTTGATGTAGATGCTGATTGTGTGTTTGCTCTACATGCGGACTATTGAATGATAGTCTAGTTACCAAATGTTACGTCGGCATTTAGCGGCCAGATAAATCTGTGTTAATGATTCCCGTTCACTTCTTTCCATGTACGCAATCAAATTATTATTTGCGAATTTTAGATTTTACCACTTAAACGTTGAACGATTTTAAATTCGTTTTTTTATATATGTTGCTTCAGAATAATGGTGACTCGTATTTGAAATTCTTAATAATTGCATTTCTCTTTTTTAATAAATTTGAAATTGTAAATTGCATGGTGATGTAGTGTGACTTGGGTTTTTATTATACGTTTGTTTTAATCTTGGAACGTGTAAGCTGAATAATGTAGTGACAGTGGGAATTAATTTTTATGCTATAACGTTATAGTATTTGATCATGCCATGATGTTTGTTAATATATTGTTTTTTTCGCTGCCCACCTCATGACCTGTAATTATTATATTTGGCTATTAATGTTTCCTATTCAGAATATTTTGCGTGACATTATAAATTATGTATTCATTTAAACTTAAGAAAGACGATTTTAATTTTGTTCAGAAATGACTGTTTCCTAACAAACTTCAACGCAACGGCTTCGTGCTAATTGGTTATCTGATCCTTAATATAACTTTCAATAATTGTTTAGAAACAGATTTTCAAGGAATATATCAAGACAGTAGTCTCTTCATAATAGAAGCATAACTTAGAGATATCTGCTCTTTGTTTCCCGGTGTAAGTTTATGGTAACAATGTTCTCAGAATCTTAGGAAACAAAATCACCTATCCTGAAAGTTATTTTCGTTTCGTTACATTGTATATCGGTCGTGATCTCCTCTCGTTACACCCTGAAATTGTAACATCTTATTCAGAATTTCCTCGATGGAATAATATAGATCAAAGCACTCTGAGAAGGACAAGGTATTCATACTCTCAGTAATTATCACCTTTCCGTCTGGAGAGTTTTCCTTTTAAAAAATTTCTCTGTAAGCATCGTGAGTAAACACCTTATAGGATCAATGAACAATTAAATATTTTCATCACACAACATTCTGAGTCAGCCAACGGAAAACACACGTGTTTGCGTCTGTAAGATCGTATGTATGACCCAATACAAGTCTCTAACATTTTATTGAATTTACTCTAAACTATGATAGGATTGGCTGATGACTGTATAAAGTGACTCGTGGCAAATCATTATTTGGTGGGTTTAGTTGGTTAAACAGACAGCCATATTCGTGATTTTTATGACAATTTTCAGGACGCACAATATTTACTATGAGATATTCAATGCTAAAGGAATGTTTTGGTTTTAAAGCATAAAATGCTTGATGTGTTATTCTAATGATCCCAACATAATGTATATTGATTAGAGAATAGTTATGTAGTGTACTGAAGAATAAGTTTCTTTCGTGGGATATAAAAACTATGGTTCATTCGCTATTTCATAAAAAAAAAAAAACGAAGGTTCATTCGCTTTTATACAGACTGTGTGAAGAGAAAATATACATGCTCTAGAAAAAGACAATATTCATGGCAGCTATTCCTTGCACAATTGATCTATTGTCTAGTTTAGATCCTGCTCAAATCATGCTTAATTAATGCCTTCGTTGTCTGCTTCTGTGTCATATTACATTTTTCGTGGGGGCCCCGAGTGGCCGAGTGGTCTAAAGCGCTCTTCGTTACGGATCACTGCCATCTCACCTCTGTCTGCGTGGGTTCGAGTCTCGGATTCGGCGAACGTGGATATGTGAGAAAGCTTGCCAGTAGCTTCTCGTAGGTCGGTGGTTCTTTCCGGGTATTTCCCGGTTTCTTCCTCCACCATTAATACTGGCCGCCATGTATAGCCTATCGTCTGCTGAAAAATGGCGTTAAGCCATACAACAACAACAACATTTTGGTGTAATCTACATTTGCGTCTGAAGTATCTAAACAAAAAATATTTTATGCCATGTTTACAAATATTATCATAGGGAAGAAAAGAGTTCCAATTTGATTTCGAAAGGCAGGGATCATGGATGTTAAATAACATCACTTAAATGATGTCTACAATCTAAAAGTACAATTAATCATTAGATGATGCAGTTCTAGTTCAGCTCATAAGAAATGGAGAACAAGAACAGTTACCAAATTTGCTAAATATATAATTAAAACCGTGCTTATTTATGAGACCAGAGTCCAGTACCACTTGAATAACAATTGTATTGCTTCAGTATTATTTTCCTATATTTAATGCCTAATAATTAATACATATTTGGTTTTGTGAACAATCAACCCCCATATCCCCTTTCTATTTAGGAAATTTCAATAACCATCATTGTTTTTAGGGCATATGAAAATATATATTTTAGATGAAAGGTATGGGTAATGTTTCTCGTTATCAAATCTATAGAAATTCATCAGTGCTGCATGTATGCAGTACGTATTATTGCAAACCACCATGAAATATTTCTCCTTAATTGCGACAAATTATCAATTCGTGTGCAAGACTGAATTTCTGTTTTATTTATTTCTCCCACTTTCTCTTATTTCAAACAATGTAGTACTATTTGCCTGAATTTCATCAGCACACAATGCCAATTTGAATTTTGAAAAACCTTAACTGCAGCACGGATGAGCATATCTTTTGACCTTCGCTAATAGTGACTGAGTAATAGGTGTATTTCTATACACGTCGCTCATAGCGAGATACCCATACTGCATGATGTACATTATTCTTGCGTCGCCCAGGTGATTTGTTTAGTACTTACAAGATGCAAATGCTATATGCAGGCACAGTGATCCGGAGATCTGGTCAGATGGTGTTTAATTTAGACAATGTACTACAACCATAGCGGAAATAAGTAGTTCAATTTGAGAAATTCTATTTGTAATTGAATCTATACTTTGAATGTCTCAATGTCTCGTACGGATGTAGCAGTTTATCTTTTATTCTTGATATTTGGACTTACAGTATAATCTACCAAGATAGGGTTGGAAAATAATATAATGTAATGTAGTGATACGGTCTTCATATTGAAACAGAAACTAAAAGACAGTGCATATTTTAATGGATGTATGCAAGAACTATGTGTGTAATTTTTATATTGACTACGATTTATGGAATGTATAGTGTGGTTGCAAATAGCTAGCAGTGTTTCAGCATGGCGGTGTGACAGCATAGGGCTGTTAATGTTGCAGCATAACTCGTATTACACCAGCGTAACTATTGGTGGGGCAGCTTGCTTGACAGTGTGACAGCCTGGCCGCTACTTTGATATCGTAGCTGGCAGTGTGGCCGCTTAGATGGTATTGTGGTAGTGTAGCTGGCAATATGTTATCATAGCTGGCAGTATATTACCGTAGCTGGTCGCAGTATAGTCTCGTTATTGACAACATGATAACAGAGTGGTGTCACGGAGACGATGACTAGATGTTGGTATCCATTTTGATTGATTCAATAATATGTATGGTGAGAGTTTTGAGATCCAAGTACTTCAAGTACATACATTGTTTTTCCTTTTTTACACTTAATATATATCAATTCGGTTACTATTCTGTTACAGTATAAATAAATCTTGGATACAATCGGCTGTGGTTCGAAAAGTTGGTGCTCAATTTTGTGTACACAGTTTAGGACTTTAGTAAAGGCTGAATATGCACTGTGTAAAACGTGTTGAATATCCAGAACAACAGTAATATAAATTCAGCGAAACCTGATCATTCCATCAAACTTAGACATATAACACATGACTGAAGTATACGTTGACGTTGTATAATAGCATTGTTAAGACGACGCTGTGGCGTGACATTAACGTTGTAGATCGTGCGTTATCGATGCAATATCCAGATTCATATGACTAAGTCGTTCGATCTTGGATTGATATTATGAGCACTGTCGGGCTAAACGACATAAACGTTGATGAACAACATCAATTAGCAAATATGAAGTTTGCTTTGATATTGTTTTATAACGACTAATACATAATGAGCATGCAGGTCAACTGCCGCACATCGACTTGTGAAAAGTAACCACATCAAGTTACAAAGACACAAGCGGACCTGGATCATCATGAAAATTTGTTGAGTTCTGATGAGTTACACGATGATGCCAAATGTTGATGGTGGTAAATTTGCCATAAAATTACCTCCACCCCTAAAAAGAATAATGAAGCCTTTCATCTTCGATTAAATATAACACAAATCTTTGGAACGTGACTACATCAAGCACTCGCACGCAACAAATGACGACTAAGGTAACGTTAAGCTTGATACAAATTTGATATCGTTGTGGGAGTACACAAATATCGAAGAAAAGCGTTAACTTCTTGGTGTACACATCACATTTTCCTGTCAAATGTATCCTTATTGATTTAAAAAATATACTAAACAATTGTGTTCACCATCGTGATTACGTGAATCAATTCTACATGGGGATGGCTCGGTAATACACTTGGGATCCTAATCATGATGCACATTGTCTTATAGCAGAATATTACTAGTACACCAGCGAAGTGCATCTGTGCAGATTCCCAAAGACATTTAACGATCTGAATTATATCTTATTATTTGGTTCTTTCCATTATCTTGGCGTCAATCAATTGCACAAGGAAGAGGCTCAGAGTTATTTTCAAAGTTCTAACAGCGACGTGGATATTGAGAGGATTACCCATGAAAAGGAACTTGAGCGAAGCTCAGGTTCAATGTATTTGTTGATAAGAGGGTACAAGTCAGACTAGCCAAACATGAATTTCGTAACGACTGTGCAGATCATGTTTTTCCAACGTGGCACGTTGAGCAATATTCCAGATCATGATATTACTTCCTTAGGATACATGGTTTTATGCAGATTTAATTTATATCGTGAGCTTGAATTTTGTCCATGATTGAGGGGTGAGGAATGAGTTTTCGCGGACATGAAGTTAAGTAGTAATCAAGAAGTTTATTAGAATCAGAGTTAGTGGAATTTTTTCCATGGAAGTGAATAATTTCACCAGAAACATTGATTAGGGACATAGGTCAAGTGGGGATGCAAATAAAAAGGATTTTGTAAAGAAGCATTCATTCTTGTTTCATATCATTGTTTGTATGCTCAGAGTTTATAGTTCATATATAATTCTAGAAGAATTAATTATTTAGATATTTCATTGGAATTACAAAGTGCTCATTATCTTTGGATTAACACATTATTTTCGAATTATTGGTAACTGATTCAAAGACTGTCTGGATTACATCATTCGGGTACATCATGACATTCGAGACTACTGGAATGCATCTAGAACAGTCTGTACTTTTGGACTCGTGAGAGGAAATTGAGAATTATATGGAATTGAATTCACGATACTGTAAACGATTCTTATATTTTCACTCTATAACTGAAAGAAATAAATTATGTATTGCTTGTACTAGACGTGTTGGCTTCGCTCTTTTCCGTTACATATTTTAAAATTAAGTGATAACAGTGGACATAACATCATCCATGATGGCTGAAGCGCATAAGCGTAAAATGAGCCAGAAGAGTACATATTATCAGGATCGAAATTAGGGATAAAATGGGACCAATGAAGAACGTCGTCCAGGAAAAACAAAACGTTATTTTATTAACCAAAAAATCTCCCTCAGAGGTACTTAGAATTGGTAATATATACTAGGAGAATGCATATCACGTCATAGCATTGGTGAATGGCATGTACGATATGAATGAATTAAAACCGTGTTTCATTGTGGCGATATATGATGGTTCAATAACTTTGGTAGCCATCGTGGTGTCAAGTAGTTTGCTAATGCGCTTGTGGGGCAAGATGTAACTGAGCATCGACGTAAATAGGTGCAGTAGTAGGAGGAACAAATTCACCATGAGGGTGCAACACTCGCAGATGTTGTCGCCTTGGAAAATGCGATCAGATTTCCAATCATATTCAGGACTATGATAAGAAATATTCTGAATCATTCCGGTAAATATCGGAATAAAAAGGTGTCGAACTTACTGAGTATAACACACATACGTGGTAGCCATAATTATAATTTTCCGTGAAGCTTACAATATAATTATATAGCGGTGATGTTTTCCAAGCCATCGTGGATGCTATCTAGCACAACCCTGTATCGATATGATTATATCACAGCAATATTAGTCAATTTGCATTGACCTGTGTAGAGTGTTATCGTACTGAATATTTCCATTCCGAATTGCTCATAGTAGCACTGTATTGTGTCAATGCTGTTATCAAAATCAGATGACGTCAAAACAATTATTAGATGCCTATGCCAAAGTGTTTTCTTGAAGGTGTGCTGGAATCCTATATATTCCACACGCAAGAAGGGCTCTGAGACACTCAGTATTGGGTCGATGCTGTTATCAAAATCGATTTTATCACATGTTATCCGGTCAGTTTTCTTTGACCGGGTGAGCGCAAACCTTACTTTGCGCGATTCGGTCATCACATGCATAATGTAGCTGGTGTGCTTGTCTACTTAGCGCTCCCTGATGTTGATCATGCTGCACCAACTGATATAATATCATTCAATTTTGCCAAAAATGTTCCTATGATCATCCCGGGGGTGGCTCGTACGTCACTTGAATGTATTGCGTGTACATGATGATAGTACCACTGATGTGCCCAGAAACATACATGGATGGGTTCCAAATGATGTACTGCGCTTGATGCTTGACCGGAAATATATTGGCCAATTATCCGTCGCGGAAGACATCATATATTACAAAGCAAAGACGAAGTTTCACATTAGAGCTATTATCATAGGCCCGTCAGGATCAGATAAAACATGAAAATTGCTGAATCATATGTAATGGCGCACGTGTGATGTATTATACGGAATAACTCCGTTAGCGGGAGATCAACAGTGGTGCTACGTGATTAAATCAGGTCTGTGACGATGTGCAGGCGAAAAAGCCCGGTCGAATTTGTCGGTGATATCTTTGAAGCACCATCCATCGAAGTCATTGATGCGTCCGTGAATATCCTCATCGTGTACGTTGACGTGATGTGAACTGAACAGACGGCACATCAGCAGAACGCGCTAAAGTGACCAAATTAAGTGCTACCACCTACTGTGCACGAGGAGAAATCCAATATGATGACTGTGTATTTTTACGACTCTATGGTCACAATCTTAAAAATCAGAACAGAAGCAAAACCAACAAGTTTGTAAAACTTAACAAACAATTTAATTATTAAAGTAATAAATGACAAATGTGGGATGAACTTAGAGTATAATGAATGAATCCAAATTAGTGCTAATAAAGGTCAATGCAAGTCCTAAACGAAGAAAGGTCAGTTATAATTTTTAATACCGGAAATGTACCCGTCCTCCAAGAACCGTGACGTTGCAAAGATGGCACTGTGCAGAATTATTTATAATACTTTATAACAGTTCCAGAAGAATATTATTGTCCAAATAATGAGCACTTTCTATCACCACTAAACTATCCAAACCTATTTTACAACGCTTGGCTATATCAGCAACACTGTCGTTCCGTTTTTCCTTGCTAATATCATCAATTTCACCATCAGTTAACCCATGCTCTTGAATTATGGAGAAATTATCCAAAGATAATATTTGGAAATTTACAGATAATTACCAGTAATATACGCAATATATACATATATATATATATATATATATATATATATATATATATATATATATATATATATATATATATATATATATATATCTCTATATATATATATACCAACGTTTTTGTTTCATGTCCGTTATGTATGGGAAATTTACTCGTACTGTGAAATTATCGGTTGTCATACATGTTAGTTATCGGATACGTCAACGACTATCTCGTATGCATTATCGCTAATGCCGTCATGGCCGTTGCCGTCCAGTTCAAATTTGACTTGGGGTAACTTGCTTACACGACCGTTTACGAGGAGATTTCAGAGGCCACTTTACTATATTCATCAGCAATCGATGAACTTATAACGAAGTCGCTGCTGGCTTGAACGAGCCACCAGCAATTGGATTAGTTTTTAGGTTGTTTACAGATTTCACACATGTATGGGTTTTTGTTTTGTTATAATGACTAGTATTTTCTTATTAATACCAGGACTCTCAACACATATTTGACTCAAATCTTTGCACACATTTTGTATTTTTCTCTGTGAATCGTTCAATGTATCTTGAACCATAACAATCCACAAGAAAATAAATACCAAAACTTCACATTTGTATTGATTTTATCCCTCATTGGAGATATTGAATTTTGATCTCTATCTCAGATGGGACCATTCAAATGGCGTTATCTTTATTTTTACATATATATTCAAAATGAAATTCCCACAATAATTCTAAATTCCACCAACAGATCCATTCACATATGTTCCTTGATAACTATTTAAGCTGTATTGATATTGACAATTCTTAGTGCGCCTGTGGCGGTAGACCACCTGATTAATTAAGCTCTAGTTTCTTTTCACAAAACTATATATTTGTACAACTACCTAATTTATCTTGAATGCAAATTTTATGTTCAAGCTATAACATTGCGGTGTGGTCATTTTTTATTGATAATACATGCAATGGTTGTTGATTTTATTTATTTCCCCAAGGATCTGTTCAACTATTTGCATATTTAGAAATGCAGAACGATACTGAATACACATATAAATCGAACCACTCCGTTGGAATAATTTGGTTTAACACTATTTAAATTGAGCACCAATTCTACTAAAGTTTTGTAAAAATGCTAATTTAAGTCAGTCAAACAGAATACATAGACGTAAACCAATTTTGAGAAATACAGACATTGCAGCTTTAATGGCGTTGAACAATATTTACTTATTCCATGTGTATAAATAATATTCCATGTGTATAAATAATATTGCTTAGAACTAGCTTGCTAAGTACGCTTTTTATTGAAGTAAAATCTATTCCATTACTTACATTAAATGAATAAATGCATCAACGGCGGTTGATATTTTGTTGAGGCTTTAAATTTCTGGTTGCTGTTGTTATTGTTTTGGGTTCATCGCCATTTCTAAGCGCACGATAGGGAATATATGGCGGCCAGTATACATGGTGGCGGACGATACCAGGAAAAACCCTGATAAAAACCACCTACTCACCTGAAAAATCTGGCAGCTTTTGCACATACCTACATTGACCAAACCCGAGACTCGAACCCACGCTAACAGAAGTGAGATCAAGATGATCGCTAAAGACGAGCTCTTTAAACAACCCCGATACCCCTCGCGGACAGAGGTGAGATACCAGTAATCGGTAAAGGCTAGCAAGTTTGTCAACTCGGCGAAATCGGACCTCTGCTACGGATCAATCAAGAAATTGGTACACTATTTAACGTGGTGAAATCGCAATGTTTTAATCCCTGGAACAGAGTAAGACAGGAATGGTTTTTTGCATCATCTATGGTTGAGTTTTCGTCGATGCCTTAAAGTTTTGGTTCAAAGGAACCTAGAACTCTATACACAGTAGTAACATTCGAGACATGGCAAATTATACCATATGCAATATTGAATCATTCAAGAGTCAAATGTGTATATATATGGAGACGATGCATGTTTTCGTGCATTTTATTCAGTATATTATGCTGGTTTCAATTAATTACATTTAATTGCATGGTAATGTTGTTAAATAGTCTACCGGTATAAATATTTTGAATTCTTCAATGTGTTTTGGAAGGACTTTCCGGGACACAAACAGAAAGGTAAGTTTTCTTTATATCATCCAACTCAGATGTTCTGCACATTTTCCGAATTCATACTTGGCCTAGTGTATCACCATGCGCCCTGTGTCTGCAAAATATAAGGAATGTTTTAATTTACTGTCATCTCGATTTCAGTAATGAATTCAGCGAATTTTTTTTCTTCATAAGTTTGAAGTAAATGTAACATAATTATATTGTCATCATCATCATTAGCAGCAGCAACCAGAATGATTAATTTATCGGAACCGCACATTTCACTGTTTTACTAATTAATAGCTGAATACAATTCAATTTTATTTTTAACTAATTCAATCAATAACACGTAACAATTATTTTTGAAATTGCTCGGTTTTTAACTCATCACTTAAATTTGAAAGCATTTATCTTGCAGAGGCATTTGATGTGAAGTGGCTTGCTAAAGGACGTCCCATCGATTCCTGTCTTGCCTTGTCAGAAACGAAATCGCACCTGTTTTCACGAAACTGGTAAGCTGACAATTGATAACCGTGGTTGCACATCTAATAAACATACTCACACATTTCTTTCAAAGGTCGCCTAAACGTTTGATTGGTTTGATTGTCTCTCAACACACCTTCCCTTAATGCACCACTGCAAATATGAGTATATATATATATATATATATATATGTATATATATATATATATATATATATATATATATATATATATATATATATATATATATATATATATATATATGTGTGTGTGTGTGTGTGTGTGTGTGTGTGTGTGTGACAGTGAAAACTTTGCGCAACGTGCCGCCACATGTACCGAATTTGCAAGGTTGTACATATCATGACTAAGAAATTGCATGTTAGTGTGAATTAATGTACAAACCACTGAATTTTTGTTATCACACAATCATACTTAACGATAATAATGAGATTATATTGATTATGTCCAATCCTTTTGATAGAAAATACCATTGGGTCAATGTGCTTGGGATTACAACTATGGTCTGTCGAAAAGAGAGAGAGAGAGAGAGAGAGAGAGAGAGAGAGAGAAGGTGATGGTGGGTGGGAACAAATATTACCTTATCTGCATCGCATTCTGTTCCCCTAGGTGCACTGATATAATGCGATAGGCATTTGTACGTTTCTGGATCCGTACATCTCAATACATACAAGCTTCTCTAGGCACTATCTGTAAAGAAAAGACGAAAACTGACGTATAGCTCAAGATGTTTGTGGTCATTTAACTAACCACCACGGAAGACGTAAGCTTTTAAGGTTGGGCAATATTCCCATACTGGTGAACCTGTAGTCTGTTATACTTACTGTTTCAATTTTGTTTCCAGGAAGAGCCCTTAACAGCTGTTGGCGCTGTGAATAGGAGAGTTCGTTTCAGAGTTGTTAAGTGCTTTGTTTTTGAGACTGTAGCCATAACTATGCTAATTAAGTTCCTATATGTTTCCTTCCTTTATTACATGTTCAAATAGATCCATTGCATTTATTACAAGTTCAACCACTTCCAGATTCTCGTATTTATTAAAGGTCTATTTTTAAAATAAGATTATTTAAACAATCCGTATAGATTAATTTATAGTATCTACGATAGTTGCAATTTAATCAAAAAACTGGTATTTTATTGCAAGTGACCCATCCAGAATCGAATGAAAGATCACATCGAACAGCATAGTGTGGCAGGTTGTTTCAGCTCAAGGCTAGATTTCCTTGTTTCCTTCCTTTGTAATTGTTCTAGTATGAATACAATGATACATCTCTATAATTCAAAACACTACTAGACCATCCTTCGCTAGGTGGTTATTACGATAATATGAAATTCAAACTAAAAAGGAAACAATGAGAACACATGTTAATAAAGAAAAAACATATAGCTGGCTATTGGGGAACTCACCAATTATTGTGCTATGTTTTATTGAGAACAATAGCTTGTGTACAAGATGAATTATAATAAAGCGAACTAATTTATTTTCAACCAAAATTAACGTATTATTAATAATGTATGACAAAAAGATTTGTCCTCGATATATAGTAACACTGCAACGCTTACGATAGAATAGCCTGAACAGGTGGGGAATTATTACGAATTATGCAGACCTTGACTAACTAAACCAAGAGACTGTAAATAGTTTAATTATCTATTTCAGTTAAGTCTTATCGCTGTTATTGCTCATTTCCTCTTACAGTAAAATTCATACACAAGTCATTTACTTACCTCTAATGCTGCCAAAGTCTACATCGGCGTAGTAGGTTCGATGGTAAAGTTTGTTATAATTACAGGGCAATTTTTCTTCATATTATACATAGGCATGCATTTCAAAACAGGACGAGATGCTCCTTTCTATGAAGTGATCCTATACAATTTTGCCACGCTGATTTCCATTTCATGTAAACATTCATGTTTCAAATAAATATGTCGGATATATTCATAGAATGTATTAAACAAGTAAAGTTCCAAGAGCACAAATTTATAGGATTTTGACAACAATTGTACTGAAATGTTTTCCTTATGAAATACAATTAAATACAATTTCAAGCTTTTTGCCAACTTCGTGGGCTGCATTTATTCAGCGTTTTCTTGCTTCATGGACCAGCAGTAGCCTGATTAGTAAGCATGCATACAACCTTGAAACATCCCCACACAACTCACAGATTTTGACTGCATGCAACTTTACCCGCTTTGCTGAGATTGACAAAAACATTTCCTGATCTACAATCAGCCCGTTATGACGAATACATAAATAAATAAATAGATAGATAAATAAATAAATGAATAAATAAATAAATAAATACATGCTGAAAGAAAACGTTAAAAGGACACGTATTAAAATAAATATTACGTAAACAGACTGGATGGGTCAACGATTTAAATATATTCATATAAATAAATATGATACTCTCATACACCTGTAAGAAAAAAAAAAACAATATATATATATATATATGTATATATATATATATATATATATATATATATATATATATATATATATATATATATATATATATATATATATATATATATATATGTATATTCCATAATTGCGTGTGTGCCTAAATGCCATATATACAAAATGGCTGGAAGATAGTTTCCAGAAAATTTTTAAGTAATGACAAAAAACTGGATTTCGGTTTTCGTTTTTGGATTCAGCGCAGATGAAGTAATATAAATTCAGCTCTATTATGAATGTTGAAACATCCAATATGTTTCATATTTTTCTAAAAGCTCTGGTCAGGAAATGCAGATCCATTGGTAATTTTTGTACATAACTTTTCACTTGTACTTTTTATAAAAGTTGTCTGCCAAATTTAGCTTTGAAATCTACTTGAAAACGTTATTTGAATGACACTTTGACTTTATCTTACACATGATGTATGATTTAAGATATATTTGCCAATTGGAAACCAAGAGGTTTGTGCCTACTTTTATTCCAAGCTTAACCGTCGGTAGAGCTCTACGTTTCTAATTGACGATAAAGCTCGAGGGTATCGAATTGACGGTAAAGTTCAAAGATTCTCTATGTGTATAATTATCTAGGATTTTTGATTGACGGTGAAGCTCAACTTTTTCTAATTCGCTATAATGATTGAGGTTATCTAATTCACGGTTAGCGCAAGGTTTTCTAATTGACAATATAGCTCAATGTTTCCTAATTGACGGTAAAACTAAGGGGTTTCTAATTAATGGTAAAACTCAAGTTTTTCTAATTGACCGTAAAACTAAAGGTTTTCTAATTGACGGTAAAAATAAAGGTTTTCTAATTGACGGTAAAACTCAAGGTTTTCTAACTGACCCTAAAGCTCAAAAGTTTTCTCATTGACCGTAAAACTCCAGGTTTACTAATTGACCCTAAAGCGCAAGGTTTTCATATTGACAGTAATTCTTCAGGTTTTCTAATTGACGGTAAATTTCGAGGTTTACTGACGGTAAAGCGCACGGTTATGTAACTGACGGCAAATCCTGAGTTTTCTAACTGACGGGAAAGGTTAAGGTTTCTAAAGGACATTAAAAGTTAAGGTTTTCCATCTGACGGAAAAGCTCAAGGTTCCCTAATTGACATTAAAGCTCAATGTTTTCTAAATGACATTAAAGTTGGAGGTTTCAACCTGACATTAAAGTTCAAAGCTTCTTAAAGACGGAAAAGCTTAAGGTTTCTTAATTGACGGTTAACTTCAACGTTTTCTAATTGACAGTAAATAGAGAGATTTATAATTAACTGTAAGCCTCAATGTTTCTAACTGACGGTAAAACGCATGGTTTCTCATTGCCGGTTTTGAGGTTTTGATAGTGAATTATGTTCTGATTTCATGTTTTACTGTGCAAAACAATTTAGTTGCAGTTATTATTCTTTTTACCGCTTCTTTGATTTCATTATATTATTTAGTTAGGGAGATACATCCTTTTCATTAGGAACAATTTTCCAGGGTACGAAGGGGTGGTCAACGAAATAGTCGTGCTAGTGTTTAGGGATTTCCAAATGATAATTTTTTAAAAACAAAAATGTGCCATTTCACTTTGTCATTTGGGCTATTGACATATTTGTTTCTTCTACCTAGCAGCAGAGAGGCTGAACAGACCAATGGTCGATAAAGGTCGAAATGTCAAAAACAATGCCTTTTACAAAAAATGGCGTCGAACAGCGTCGACAAATAAATGTTAACGAATTATTTTTCTGAGTTGGCTGCACAATAGAGGCTGAACAGGCCAAGGATCGAAAAATGCCGAAATGTCAAAAACAAGGTCTTTTACGAAATAAAAGTGTTGAAAAGCGTCGACAAATGAATGTAAATGAATTATTGTTCTGAGTTGGCCACACAATCTTGGTATCAGCCTCTCTGCTGCTATATATTTCTGAATAAAAAGTAAAAATAAAAATAAGTATAAAAATATTTCTGAATATAAATAAGCAGCAGCGGTGATGATCGGTCTACCATTCCGCGGGAGTCCCTTCATTGCCAGTAAAGCCTTTACCATGAAGTCCTAAGCGTCCTATCATCGATTCTTTGATCAATGTGGCACTCTTCATTGGTTAAGGTCTCTCTTATAACCCACAGGCACCCCATGAGGCTTTTTCGTCTGGCGAACATTCTTTATGAATGTTCTTGTGTCGGGTACCTTTCTGTGAGGTCACCATGACTATGTCAAGGTTACGAGCTCACATCACTTGGATATTTATTTTTGGAGAGTCAGCGCATAGACCCCCCCCCCCAGCAAACTCCTAATGTGGGAAACGAAATATTAGAAATTCAGAGGGCTGTCTAGGCATATCGATTTCATGTAAACCCCCCAAATCAAACCCCGAGGTAAGTGCAAAACGGCACTCATCACGTTGTTCGACTTGGTGAGGAGGTACACAAAATCTCTTGGAGCTGCTGGTGCCCCCAATTATTAAGAAAAATCGCATCTTAATCGACTCCATCGACAATGTCAGTCATGGGCATCGAACTCAAGACCTCGAGTATGAGAGTCAGCCGCGCTAACCACTACACCACGAAGTTCAGTTACAAATATACGTTTCAAAAATAAATATATAGTTACCTAGCATGAAAATCCTATGCGTGATTAGTATATAATCAACAGATTCTGAACGAATATAAAATAAATAGCGAAATCTACAACAATCTTACACATTTTTGCCTTGACTAAAATATACAGCAGTCTCGAGAACCACATGTACAGGAAATGAAATGAAATGACACGCATAGGTCAATATTGATGCAGCTTGCAGTCTGTGCCAAGCGATACGCAGTTATATATATGAATGCTGTTTATTCACACAGAGATATAATTGTTTATTCTGAGAGCGAGAAAAACAGATGCGAGGACACCGTTACTTCAGGACTACTACATAGATTACGCAATACAAGGGAAATAACTGCTTAATTACTCTATCGTTTACCTGACAGAGTTATTTCCTTCATGATATTGCCATTTTGCTGCAGTCTAGCAAATTTATCTATAATTTTTATGTGCTTTGAACCATCATTTGCTGTTTGTGTTGTAAATTTAGAATGGGGTGGGTGGGTGGAACATCACTTATCTAAAATTTCTCTGAGTTAAGTGTGGTCGTTTTCAGACTCTCTGCTGCTACGCTGATAGCATCAGGGACCAAATATTTTATCGAGACCTATGCGATACCAAGACCTAGGATCATGTAAATTTATTGTGATAAATCCGTGTGGGGTAGCTTGTGCCTTTGAAAAGAAATTTTTGAATTTGTTCATGTCCATATCTCCTGAACTCCAAGTCTGATGAATATTTCGCAACGTATGTGTATCTGCTCCGTTAAACACAACCAGAATATTGCAGTTGTCTCTGATCACTTTAGGTATTTGCGTATATCTCTGAGTAATATAAATCACGTCAGTATTTTTATATCTGCCTCTGGAAAATATTCTGGCAGGATTTGATTGTTTGTCCAGCATCACATCATCGTAAACTACTAAATTATTAATATTCCCATTGATGTCATCTACAGATGGGGCATCATTGATATCATTGATAAAATCAATAATATCATACCGTTCTCGTCCCCTTGACTTATGGCAAGGATATTTGCATTTTCATTGAAATCCTTAAGTACTTTATAACATCGTTGATCATCTACGGATGGTGCTACTAAATATAATTTATCCCACTTGTGCCATCTCATTATCAAATTAAGTAACAATTGCGTATTACCAGAACAAGATGGTCCGATTATTATCATTCTGATAGAATTTAGCAATGCTGGATGATGTTTGACTAGCTCTTGTTTTCGTGTCGCTGAGAAGTCAATTATATCCATATAATACATAATATGAATTTATATTGTGCTCGATGCAGGAAAACCACCCCCATCACTGGATTAACAACAACAATAGCAAAAAATAAAAGGCGTGCACTGACAAGTAAGTGTGAAGAATGTGGTACAAAAAATACAAATTTATTTCGTCTAGCACAAAGACAGGTGGTGATATTGCCGCGTAGTTGGGAAAATTGCCAAGGGCTCAGAGGGAAAAGTATCCCAGAGAAAAACATTTGCCCGGATACAATTATTGTGGTCCTGAAACTCGTCTCGATATCTAACTCGATAACCAAGACCAACCAAAACCTGGAGAGTATCCAATAAACGCAATTGATCAAGCGTGTCATGTTCATGATGTTGCGTATAAAAGCAAGGATTTACAACAACGGCACCTCGCAGATGTGAAATTGATTCATGCGTTAAATTCTATAAAGAATAAATCTCTCAGAGAAAAACTTGCTAGTTGTCTAGTAAAATCTGCAATGAAAGGCAAACTATTGCTAGGGGCTGTTAATTAATCAACTGATTATTATTATAGCCCAAGAGGATATTGGAGGGGTAAAGCAGCAATTGGTAAACTTACTGAAGCAGCAAAAGTCTCAGGTGCTGTTGCTGCAGCGTGGTTAGTAAGACAGGCAATATGGCAAATCTATCTACTTCCACCTAAAAAAATTCAACACGCGCATTTTGATGTCAGCGTTCCCAATGAAGTTCATCAAGTAGCTATTTTGTTTTTTACCACATGATGCTATTAAAATTGGTAGACGTCGATCGAGGACATACAAATACGCGTTAACTGTCGTTGACGTTGCAAGTAGGCATAAAGAAGCAGAACCACTATCAACTAAAACAGCATCTGAAGTTGCATCTGCGTTTGTACGAATTTATCAACAAGGACCCTTGCAATGGCCACAACTATTACAAGTTGATCCTGTCAAAGAATTTCTTGGTGCAGTATCATCTTTGATGATGGAACATAATGTTAAAATCAGACGAGGAGATACCGCAATTCATCGTGATCAGGCAATAGTTGAGCGATTTAATCGAACACTTGTTGAGCGGTTATTTGGATATCAGTCTGCAAAGGAAATAGTTCAGGCAGATACTTGATCTCGTGAATAGGTTGCAAGATTACCAAGTGTGATAGCTGCGTTAAATAATGAAATTACTCGTTCAATTTCTATGAAACCAATTAATGCGATTATAAAGAAACATATACCAATAAAACGACGCGATGCTTTCTCTCAACCAGTACTAGGTAATGTGACTGTAAGATATTTATCCCCCTTTCAAGTTTAATCGAAAAATCAGATCACAATTATCTCACGAATACGAAACAAAAAGACTTGTACACGCTCGTATAAAACAACTGAAAGAGATTATGTCGATGACGAAAGACAGCAACGAGTGTTACTCTACCCATGATACAAGTGAAAATGACTGCAGTGACAACTAAACCAAAGGTGCCACCGTAACTGTGGTGTGACCATAATAAAAAAAAATATTTATTTGATAGATTGCATTTTGCTTGGTGTTTTCTACGATCACGTTCTACGAACGTGAGATCTACGATCTTACATACAGATTTATATTAAGCATTTCTGATCTTAAATCTAATAGGTGTCCATGTTGGTCAGTAAGTTTGAAATGTATCCGCGATAAACATGGATTATGATATTTTAAGTAAACAACGTTGATTGGTTCTGATACCCAGGGGGTACTTGAGGTGTAAATGAATATCGAATGTATCCCTGTTGGGCTTGGTTGGATTTTTCGATGTCAACTTGATAACTACCGTCGATGACGTCACAAACAAGATTGGCAGCGATCGTTGATGTTATGTTGACGATACCAGGCGAAACATGACGACCACCACCATATGGATCATTGTCGTATTTGAGAATACTTGCTGGTGGGGTTATTTGTTTCCATGATTCAAGGATTTTCGGAAAAACAGCATGGATATCAAATTCAGTTTTTGGATCTTTAAGTGTATTATTTATAACACCTTCAGAAAAATGTAGATCATTAGCAGGTATTGACGGGTTAACATAACCTGCAAATTTAGATAAATTTATTCTGAGATATCTAAAATCAGATATTACTGCATTTAAGTGCTTGATATCATCGATTATATTATTTTTTGTATCTTCGTTGTAATTCTGCGTTAAACTAACGATTAAACTTTTAACATGTACTTTAATTCGATCAAATTCATATCCCATAGGAGAACGTATATCGAATTTTTTTTTATTATCTCCACCCGTACTAATAATATCAGATAAATCAGTAATTCTTTCACCGCCAATAATAACAAATTCATCAGATTTCAACTCATACTCTTTTCTGTAATCGGGTAATTTCATAAATATTTTTTCTGTCGTGAGAAACTCTTCCAGGCGTGGTTCAGCGGGACCAGTATAAACCGATGTAATCTCAGGCCAACCTAACACAGATCTGATCGAAGACTGATAAATGTAAACGACGTAATCCGGCGATAATATTTCAACGACCGCAGATAACGTTGGCTCATGAACAGTAATAGCTATCTTTGATTCTTTTCCTGTAATGGATTTAATTCTGGGTTGGAATTCTTCATTGATCTGTTCTATCTGATAACTGCCCGTGGGTATACGAACTACTTGCCAATCAGGAGTTCCATCGGGTGTAATTTTATTTGCAAATACTAATGAATTATTCGGCGGAAGACCTCCAAACGACGTTGACCTGATATTTGGCCAACTATGATAAACCCGTAATTGTGCCAGCCCTATTTTCGATGCTGGAATTGCAGTTGGAAAAACAATACTGAATTCAAGATTGGTTGAACTCGCCTATATCATTGTGGTTTTTTCGGGGTTGTGTTTGTGACGATCTGCTGCAATAATTCGTGTGATCTTTGATCCGAACGATGTTCGCGCGTGGACATTATTATTATTTATTTCCGATTTTAATTCAAGTTCCTTGACACCGTTGTAAATCTTAATTATCGTTTTACCATCACTGAGATTTGACGATATCAACGATAATAGTTTAGAATATGCTGTCGTTGCTGTATGCAGTTTCATTGTGTACTCGTGTAATTTTGTGCTTGTACATGTAGCTATCTTTGCAACGATGTTGAAAATACCGGCGATAGTTGTTGCGGATGAAACGACGATTGTTACAACGATCGGCACGGTCGCTGTTAACCTTGATAATATCACGCCGACTCCAGCGACATGCTCAGATACCGAATACACAATTATGTCAATGGTGGTCATGCGTCTGCGGTATTTTTTACTTTTATTGTATAATCGTCAACGATGTTTTTCAGTTTACTTTGCCACGCACATATTTGATCGTATCTGTATCGCTGGACGTCGATCATTATATTTTATTAAGTAATTAATTGAGGTGTTTCAGCTACAAATTCCAGACACCACCAGTAAGACTCTGTGGTTATTTTTTTTTTATCGGATGGTTCCATTATAAATATTTATTCGGCATCTTTATTTAATACAATAGACACGGTTCCAGAAAAATTATCGGTTGAATGACGCCATGGAAATGTAATAAATATGCGGAATTTTGCAGAACTGAATACAGACACCCTGTACACACCGGTTACTTCAGCTGTATGTTTGATAGCCTTATTCTGCGGTGTCCATGTTGATGAACCCGATGTTACTGTGTATAGGATACTGCTAGTTTGTTTGTGTGGAATTTTAACGAGATTAGTTTCATTGACGATATTAGGAATTCCACTGATACTATTGTTGATTCTCGCATTTATATCGGTGAGTTTTATGTCAACGGTTGGTGGATTTCCAAACAATTCATTAATGGTTCTGTTTATGTTTCTGCGAAAATTCAGACACAGTTGCACTTGATTATTAAAATCAGTTTTGAGTGTGGCCATTCCATCGTTGATTGTAGTTACCGACGTTGTCACTGGAATTTCCTTATCATCGGCATATTTCTTCGTTGCAGCGTCGAGATGCGCGACAATTTCTCCTATATTGATGATTTTATTGTTATTCATGTTAATGACGCCATTCATTGTATTGCCGGCTTTTAACACTCGTTCACTTATGCTATCTCGGATCGACGACGGAGTAACAACACTAGGAACAAGTTTGCCCTCTTTGTCATATACAGCAATAAGACCTTCTCGCGATAATCGATTGCGAATAATAATATCGTTGATTGAAATATTTCTCGTCTTCAATTTTCCTTCACGATTTTGAAATACAGCAAGATCGTTTGGATCAACGTTGGCAAGGTTGAGCAGGTCAGATAAGTCATCATTTATCTGCCTTGTTACTCGCTTGAGTAAATCTTCACATGGTGCTTGTTGGGTTTTAGTTTTAGCTGATCTTCCGTAAATATCTACCATAACATTATTAGCGATTATTTAAATCAGAACTCGTATATTCGTGTACAGCTTTATGAGGTGTTTTTTTTTTGATCTTGATACAGCATCAAGTACTGCCAGTGCTTCAGGGCCAAATATTGGAGGATCCGTTAATGTTTGTGATGCTAACGTTGAATACCAGATTGGAATATCGCCGCTGACATACTTTAAAAATTCTTTTGGTGGTGCCAGTCCGTACGAATCGAAATAAACAATTCCACGTGGATCAATCGCGTAAGCAACCCAATGAGTACAACGACCAGAGTTTTCATCGAGGTTGATTATTCCGGTTTCAACGTTGTTTGGTTTGTGTAGTAATTGATCACGCATAAAAACACCTCTGAAATTTTTTTAATATTTAATCGCTCAGCAGCATCGAGTAAAGCAAAATTGGACATAGGGAACATCAACGAGACGCTGGAATTATTAATCCTCTCATGTGCCGCGGTAAAGTCCCTGGTAGTCTTAGACCCAAATCCAAATGTGTCTGCGTTCGAGATCGCCTTTTTTTGGGGATTCCTTGCCCAGATGCTTTCTTTAGTGCCATTCCAGAAGCTGTTCCAACAGTACCTAACGCAGCAGATTTTGCAACAGCTGGGGCGGCAGCGGATATTAACGTTGGTAACGCGGCGAGAATCGGAAATATAGCACCCGTCTTAGCGATGTCTTTGACGGCACCCGCAGAAAGATTAATTCGTATGCCGGTCTTTGATTGTTTGGCTTCATTGAAATATTTGAGCTGACGTTCTGTTAGAGGTAGTTTATTTGAACACCTGTGATTTGTTCTCGCGCTAGTGATATTTTTGTTCCACATTTTTTTGCTGATGCCGACTGCAGTTTTTTAATTTGACCAGGAGTCAGACTGACATTGACAACATGGTATGACATTTATGATATATTTCTGATTTCTAAATTAAGAACTTGCATATATTCCACCGGGGCATCAATGACCTTCATTCGTCCACCAACACATTCAAGTAGCATCGTCTTATCACTGAGTATGATGGCGATTGCTCTATAATTAGCAATAGCTCCTCTTGTAACACGAGCTCGAAAATGTATCTCATCGACGGACTGTCTAAACAAATCCAAATGTTCCAGCGAAAAATAATAAATCGGATACAGCGTTGTAAAATCTAGCTGTGATATTTGTAAACAAGTATCAACATTTTTATCACGCCCCATAAACGACATCAATCGATGATATGCACGCGCCACATGATTTTGCTCAAAATTCAACAAACTATCTTCTGATGGTTCTTGATGTCCGTTTATTCTCAATGAAACCTCGGAAACACCGAGTTTGTCAGATATCTTTATATTATCGTGTCTGATCATTTACTCGTGCAGCATCTTGGAAAGAAACAAATATATGTCGTGGCTCAGAGATACCTTGTTGTGATGCTATCTGCCATGTAAATAAACCACTAATGGTACTTTGAACAGCATCTGTGGTTGTTGTCAACCATGATAGCGTCGACTTACCACCTTGACCCATAAAAGAGAGTAAACGTTCTTCTTCAGGTATCGCTGGAGTCATTACTGGCATCCATAATGAAAGTTTTGTTAGTATTACTTTACCTGCACCAGGAACAGCTGCAAGTCGCCATATTGCATCATCGTCTGTGGCTCTTCGTACGAGTACAACAGTGTGTTTGGCTCCGAAAATAATCTTTCTGTCATTTCTACAAAATCCAAAGATATGTGATAGTGGAATTGCACATAAAAATCTTCTATTTCCATCTTTCAGCATATTTCGACGTGCTGTGAATCCCAAGTTGAAATTTGCATTAGCACCATGAACCACCGGAGCAACATCAGCGTTGGCGTTATTGGCATGGTTGCTTGGTCATCTTGTATCATATGGTACGTAGTTAGGGTGGTCAGAAGTGTCCTTGGCAAACATCATTGATGGACCAGCTGATCTTGAATAATCGTCGCTGTATCTTGCTTGACCAAGTATTGTTATGGCAACATCGACATCCTTCTGATTGTTTCAATATTTCTTCCGTCTCCGATATACGTAGCACTGTTGAACTACGCCATAATACCATTATTAACAAAACCAACACTATCATTGGCTCCATATTCAGTGTTATCTGTTTTTAAACTTTCACCTTCTACTTCAATAAATGCTTCAGCGGGTAAGAAATATCTACTTGTATCTTGAACTTGTAATTCGATTCGTCCAGCTGATTT
>JAECUM010005751.1:0-40431 GCA_016617855.1 Megalonaias nervosa
AGGATAGTGTACTTTAGACAAATTCAGGCTGATTTTTAGAGCACAAAGGAGCAGTCATTTTAGTTATCAGTGTGCTAAGATCATTTACTATTTCCAAAAGTACAATATCCAAAGAAATATCACTCACATTACATCAAAGTAGCATAGAGGTATGCCAACATTCTCTCCACTGTGCATGTTTTAAATGCAAACAACTTCACCTTACATATGTCACTCTCTCAAAAGTACATAATAACTGGTGAACTGCTAAGATAGGCTACATATATGCCAGTTGACACTGTACTGCTAAGATAGGCTACATACCTGCCAGTTGACACTGTACTGCTAAGACAAGCTACTATATATGCCAGTTGACACTGTACTACTGCTAAGACAGGCTACATATATGCCAGTTGACATTGTACTGCTAAGACAGGCTACATATATGCCAGTTGACACTGTACTGCTAAGACAGGCTACATATATGCCAGTTGACACTGTACTGCTAAGATAGGCTACATATATGCCAGTTGACACTGTACTGCTAAGACAGGCTACATATATGCCACTTGACATTGTACTGCTAAGAGAGGCTACATATATGCCAGTTGACATTATACTGCTAAGAGAGGCTACATATATGCCAGTTGACATTGTACTGCTAAGATAGGCTACATATATGCCAGTTGACATTGTACTGCTAAGATAGGCTACATATATGCCAGTTGACATTGTACTTTTAAGACAGGCTACATATATGCCAGTTGACACTGTAGGGGGAGCTCACCAGTTATTATGTACTTTTGAGGGAGTGACATATGTAAGTTGAAGTTGTTTGCATTTAAAACATGCACACTGGAGAGAATGTTGGCATAGCTTTATGCTACTTTGATGTAATGTGACTGACATTTCTTTGGATATTGTACTTTTGGAAATTGTAAATGATCTTAGCACACTGCCAACTAAAATGACTGCTCCCTTGTGCTCCAAAAATCAGCCTGAATTTGTCTAAAGTATTCTATCCTTAGCAGCTATTAAAATAGGGAAAATTAATTTTGCCAGACTAGACAATACCAGTTTCTGAAAGTGCAATGAAACAAATTAACAAATATATAAAATGTTAAAAAAAGTTATCAGCTCTTTTTTTACAATTTACCTCTGAAGTTCAGGAAGTGAAAATGACCAAGTGGAGATAGAATTTTTTTTTAAAGGTGCACATGTGGAGTAAGGCCAAGCTGTATACTCTATAACCCATATTACACCCATCAATCATACACCAAAATAAAGGGAATGAAAGGTTCTTTGAACAATACCTAAGATATACAAGGTCTTTTTTAAATAGCCAGTATAACTAGTGAGGAAACCCGAGGGAATTCTTTTTCTTTAAAATTCTAACCCAATGCAAAATACGAAACTGTAGAGGGCCACCTTAAAACAAATATAAAAATGTATGCAATTATTTTTCTTATTTTCAGATTATTATGTATGATGTTCTGAATAAAATGGTACATTAACATTGATTTTATTCATGAAAATAAGCTAATTATGCTTATTTTGCTCTTGCTTACATAATTTGCCATGAGGTATATTTGTGTGAGTAGTGACCTTAATTTTGGGGAAATTAGAAGTCTTAGAATATAGGAATAAAGTCAACTTAAATTTAAAACTGTTGCATTAAGTAAAAGAAATATATAGTGAAAATGTTTCCTTTCATTTATTTGCAATGAAAGTAAGAAATAAATGATGACAAAGCAAATTTGCTTTCTTCCATATTAAACAATAAGCTAATATTTTGCCCTTTGACCTTTGACCTTTATGAACCTGACCTGTTCCATCCCTTTTCAAACTGTAAAATTTATTGTTGACATCTCAGGAATATTTATGGCTTGTTTCATGTTCTTGTCTTTCAGAATAACACTGGTTGCTATGCTGACAAAATGCATTGCGCATTTTTAAAATAGCTCACTTTTTATCATAAGGTGGGGGGGGGCTGTACTTGTTTGAGACTGTGACACTAATAAATACTGTTCTGAGGAGGGAAATACAGGAGAATTATTCAAAAGGACTGTTTTGATGCTTGCGAATTAAACATTTCAGCCATACAATCAAAATTAAATCATACAATACCTATGTGCTCTTTAAGGGGGCGTTTGCCAGTTATTATGTACTTTTGAGGGAGTGACATATGTAAGGTGAAGTTGTTTGTATTTAAAACATGCACAGTAGAGAGAATGTTGGCATACCTTTTTGCTACTTTGATGTAATTTGACTGACATTTCTTTGGATATTGTACTTTTGGAAATTGTAAATGATTTTAGCACACTTCTAACTAAAATGACTGCTCCCTTGTGCTCCAAAAATCAGCCTGAATTTGTCTAAAGTACACAATCCTTAGCAGCTATTAAAATAGGGAAAATGAGTTTTGCCAGACTAGACAATACCAGTTTCTGAAATGCAATGAATGAATTGACAAATATATAAAATGTAAAAAAAGTTATTGGCTCTTTTTTTAACAATTTACCTCTGAAGTTCAGGAAGTGAAAATGACCAAGTGAAGCTAGCACTTTTTTGAAAGGTGCACATTTGGAGTAAGGCCAAACTGTATACTCTATGACCCATATTACACCCATCAATCACACATCACAATAAAGGGAATTAAAGGTTCTTTGAACAATACCTAAGATATACAAGATCTTTTTTAAATAGCCAGTATCACTAGTGAGGAAACCCGGGGGAATTCTTTTTCTTTAAAATTCTAACCCTATGCAAAATATGAAACTGTAGAGCACCACTGTACTGCCAAGACAGGCTACATATATGCCAGTTGACATTGTACTGCTAAGATAGGCTATATATATGCCAGTTGACATTGTACTGCTAAGATAGGCTACATATATGCCAGTTGACATTGTACTGCTAAGATAGGCTACATATATGCCAGTTGACATTGTACTGCTAAGACAGGCTACATACATGCCAGTTGACACTGTACTGCTAAGACAGGCTACATATATGCCAGTTGACATTGTACTGCTAAGATAGGCTATATATATGCCAGTTGACATTGTACTGCTAAGATAGGCTATATATATGCCAGTTGACATTGTACTGCTAAGACAGGCTACATATATGCCAGTTGACATTGTACTGCTAAGATAGGCTATATATATATGCCAGTTGACACTGTACTGCTAAGATAGGCTACATACATGCCAGTTGACATTGTACTGCTAAGATAGGCTATATATATGCCAGTTGACACTGTACTGCTAAGACAGGCTACATACATGCCAGCTGACATTGTATTGCTAAGACAGGCTACATATATGCCAGTTGACATTGTACTGCTAAGACAGGCTACATATTTTGTTCCTGAAAAATGACTTGAACAGAAGTGTGTTTTCTGTTACAACCCAACTTACTGCTCCCTGCATCTTTGTTTTTACTATCCATTAGTGCAAAACTGTATTTGTCAAGATGCACTATAATATGTTCAAGGATCATTTATACTTTTAGTTCTCAAACAGCGTTTACAATGTACCATTTAAACAAGCACCTGTTGGTTGAAATGTCTGTTGTTGTGTTGTTGTAGGATTTAATGCCATTTTTCAGCACAAGATAGGCTATACATGGCGGCTAGTATAAATGGTGGAGGAAGAACCCAGGAAAACCCCTGGAAAGAACCACCGACCCAGGAGAAGCTACTGGCATGCTTTCTCACACACCCACATTAGCTGAACCCGAGACTCGAACCCATGCAAACAGAGGTGAGATTGCAATGATCCGTAATGGTGAGTGCTTTAGACCACTAGGCCACTCAGGGCCCCTGGATGAAATGTACACCTAATGTATAAGAAGCTAGTAGCCATTTATGACCTTCAGTTAAAACAATTCACAGCAGAAACTCCCAATGTTCAATTTAGGCATTTTATAGTTGGTCAAAAATCAGTTCTAATGGATATGTCTGGCATTATGACCAATTCTGGAGACCTGCTACTACTGTAACAACAAAAAATAATTTGTCTACTCTGGTCTCAATTTAAAACATGCATTATAAAAATAAATGTTGTCATTTATTTCTGTAAGTTGTTATATTAATCTTCTGCAAGAATTCCAAGTCTGCAAAGAAACCATAAAGAAACATCTCACACCCACCCCACAAATTGTTTCTAATTTCTGTACATAACGTTACTAACAAAAAGTTTTTAAAAATCTCTATGAACTCTTTGAAGGAAAATGTGAGCTAATTCTTGGCTTGGAATATATCAGACCTGTGGCTTATCTTGAAGTGTGGTGGTTATTAACCAGTTGGGCCTGCAAAATCCTAGAGATGTAGTCACAAAAGCTTTTGCTATTTTTTTCCAGAGATGTGGGGCCCTCCAGGCAGCATCCTACCATGTGGTCTAAATCTGAAAGGCTTATCTGTCATGCTTCAATTCCTTCACAATTAGGAATCAAAGAACTTCAGTTATCTCTGATAAGAAGATCAAATTTTACAGAATTACTTAATTCTTTTTAAGTTTGGCACAATAACCCTTAAAATGACAGTTCTGGAATACTTGAAGAATAGTTGAGTCTCATAAAATTATTTGGATATGCTGAATACTGATATAACAGCCTCCTGAAGCTGGCAAAACAGGAGAAGAATGGTTTTGCACCAACTTTAACAGGGAGTAAGAACATAGGTGTTACTTATATATAATGATGACATAATGAGATTATTTCTGTAATGATACTTGATAGGCATTGGCCACAAGTGGCTCAGATTAATGAAATGGATCTACTGCTCGTTTCCACAATAACTGACAGATATACATATGTTTTTGATGTTTTCTACACCAACAGTTTCAAAGACCCATTGCTTAATTTAATGTTTTTGAAGTTTTCTGCAGCACGAAGACTTCAGACAAGTCTGTACCTAAATTTACCCAGAATCATTTGTTTACAATTACTTTTTGAGAATTTGTTGATCAGGTCATGCACTTAAACTTTCAAATATAGATTTTTTACTGTGAAAAATACAGCATTATGCCCTGTAATGTTTTACCTATGCCAATTAGATGCATTTTTGCCAGAATTAAACCATTTTTAAATCCCAAATCTGCACTCAAATTATACTCGGGAGAATGGTTTCAATATCCAATTGTATTTGTAAAAAATACTATAAACCCCCAATTTGCACATATGCTACTTACCTGTGTCTTGTGTTTACATGAAATAATATTAACGCCAAAGCAGAAAAATATGTCCCATAACATGCATCATTCGCTTATATATGGGAATGCGCAGCATGGGTTCCCAAGCAGGAACTGCCATTATTTTATGTGTTCAACCAGGATGAAGATTTGGCTGATTACAGTCATGCGAACTGGACAAAAGCGACTTTTCTTAATATATGCATAAATTGGGAATTTACTATATATATATATATATATATATATATATATATATATATATGTCTGTTATACAATTTGTTTCTATTTTTGTTCAATACATCTGGAAGATATGATGAAAAATTTAGGATAACCTTTATTTGAAAGTTCTATAAAAATATCCTTAGATAATTTAGTTCCTGGATTGTTCCTTTTATTTTACCAAGAAATTCCTTTCCATCCAAAAGATCTTGGCAAAACCTGAAATGCACATTTGTAAAAGGCACTTTGTTTCACATAAATGAAAGATTATATAATTTTTGGAGTGCAAATATAAAGCTTGTGTTCTTGACTGAAAATAACTTTGTACAGTTTACAGATGAAGTAAAAATTTGCTATGAGTAAAAGATTTTAAAGTTGAAGATTCCTGTGGTAGATGTTTATACATCAATATAATTCTTGTGCGTATTTTAATATACCAAAGTATAACTTAGGTAATATATTTGCTTATATATCACATCCAACTGCAAACTAACTGTTTATGCTCACATGTAAGACGAGTCCAAGTACAAACTGCTCAGACCCAGATCTGGCGTTGTACAACGTGCTGGCAGATATGGGTCTGTGCATTTTATAAGGAGTAATCAGTAGAACAAACAACAGAGACCCTGACATGTAGGCACATTATGCTATGGCAGATCAGGATGTTGTTGGCAATCTGACTTGACTTATAAATGAGTATATATGGTAATGTGCTTGCAGATCACTCTCTATGTTGTTTGTTCAACTGATTACTCCAAACAAACTGCACAGATCCAGATATGGAGGGAATTACATGGTGGCAGATCTGGGTCTATGAAGTCTGCAACTGGATCTGACTTGTATACACAGTAGTTTCATTGGCAGTGAAATAAAAGTGAGCATTACATCAGGCAACAAAATGAAATTTAGCCGCCTGAGTGTAGTAATAGATCTAAGTGAGCCAGTTACGTCTAATATGGTCATAATTCTGCAGGCATAGAAGCATTAGGCTAAACCTGCAGTGACTGCTTCTGCAGCTGTTACACAGTAATAACAGGCTTGAAATAACTGTCAGAGTACTCTTTTATTTGCAGCAACTTCAATTAATTTCCTTTTTCTTCCACCAGGTGCTATTGAGCTAAGTAGTCCTTCCTCTTTGGTCATCAAATTGTTCTTATCGCTGAAAAGAATCTTAACAATTCAATGCACCATGAAAATATCATTGCCAAGCATATGGCTGTAACATTTTCAAACAGACATGCTTGCTCATATAAGAGACTTTTAGGGAATATGGAAACATTTTACAAACCTCATTAAATGAAGCCATACTCATCAATAATATCCAAGTACTAGACTCACTGATAATAATCGACTTTATCAAATGATAAAAAATTTTAAAATGCGTATAACTTCATCACTTATATCTCATCTTAATCAAAATCAAAAGTGGATCATAATCTGTTCCAATCTTTTCTTATTTAAGCAATACTATCAAGTTCAAATTATGACATACAAAGCAGTCCAGGAAGAACCACCAAAACTGCTGAAAAGGTTAATAACATTTTTTTGGGTGGTGGGTGGCATGGCATCTGAATATCATAAAGGTACATCACTAATAGCTTTACAACTACACACATATTCGAGTTTACCCTCTGTGGACTTGGGAATGTAAAATAGGCCTTATGCATTTCCTGAATGTTATATGAGGTTCAGCAGTTAGCGAGCCAGATTTGGATCCAAAAGAGTGCAGGTTTGAATCCTACCATTGAATCAGCCCTGGTTGGCAACTGTGGTGTATCCTTGGGCAAGGCACTTTAGTGTAATTGCCTTGGCACTGAGTAACCAATTGTATGTTACTGTGCCATACAACACCAACCCAAACCAAACATGTTTGAGTTCACCTATTGATGGCACAATCATCAGCCTGGCACACAGTACACAAAATTAAACTTACTGAGTGTGGAGTGAAACAAACTAGGGGCATTTTCTAATATTTTTTTATGATGAAAACTTGATGAACAATGCTTTGTAAATTGACCTTTTGTTTTTTCCTATACCACTGGTAAAAACGTTATGACAAGAAATTTTAATGCATTAACAAGCAGTAATAATAATACTAACAATAAAATATAATCTTTTGTTTAAAGAGGGTAACAAAATAAACTAAAAACTGTTCTCCCCTGAGTCCCTTTAACAAACTAAAATAAGTTAGAAACAACTAATTATGATATGAACTATGGAACCATCTATGTGTGGTTGTAAATTAAATACCATATTTAAAAAAGTGAAGGTCACTGACTGGCTGAAAAACATGAGCCGAAACAATTAACCAAATTTCTGGGAAGCCTGTGTATGGGTAAAGTTTATTTTGGATAGATCATGCATGGGATATAAATGTATTTTTTTCAGTCTTACCACAAAAGAAATTTTGACAAAATGTTTGGTCTACAGGAATTGAATTAGTTGTCTGGGCCCATATATGTACACATATTTAGATTTAAAAAAAGGAAACACAGGTATCTGCTAAGTTAAATGATTCTGACTTGCACTAATTTTGTGTGAATGCAATTTCATAAGATTTTTTCAATTTAATTTTTTTTAGTGAAGACTAAAATAATAAATTTTTTGTCTAAAACAACCCCCCCCCCCCAAACATCAGGATTCGTAAACCACTAAAATGAATGGTATTAAAGTTAACTGAATTACATGTTTTTCAATCAAAATTAAATGCAGTGAAACCAAGAATTAAGAGCTACATGATTTTTGAGTTATATGACCACTCTTGGGAATGCAGCTGTCATGTAAGTCTGTACTGTCATGTAAGTCTGTACAGTACTTTCTAAAAATTCCCCCTTGATCATCTTATGATAATTAAGCTAATTATATATTCTAAACTTGTTGCTTTTAGAGGCATATTGTGGTGAAAGTTTAATTAAGGTGAACCCATACAATTGAGTGGTAAAAGTGAAAACCTTCAAATTTGTATGCATGTTACACTGGTGATATATATCACATAGGAAATCTAAATCCTCTGTTCTTCGCTTGCATCTGACTTTTCCTTATAATAGTCTTTCCAACATACTCCAGATAATCATCACCTTTTATGCACACAATTCGATTAACATTTTTTAGATCCTTTCAGATTATATAAAACACTTATTTTAGGCATTTAGTCCAAAGTCCTCAGAGTATAGCTAGCTCCTGCTACAAGCGCGCAGTCCATGTGGTATGACAGCAAGTTTGATCACTATAAACTAAGTTGTCAGTTCAAGTTCCAGATGTTCCATGCACATTTGAAATGATTGTACTTAAACCACTGTGAGATGGATCAAATATAGTCATATAACAACATTCACCCAGGAGTTAGTGCTGATCACTAAGCCATATGATGCATTAGAAATGGCATGATTAATGTCTTGAAGGTTATGACTCAGTCTGGTAGCATAAGCTTGTGTTTTGCAGTTTTCACAAAATATTCCATCAAAGTTTTAAAAATGCAATTAGTTCCAAAACCAGGGAGTAAAATACCAAATTTGTAAAATTCTCATCTACACCTCTGCTTATCCACACTTTTCATAAAAGATCATCCTTTCACTAAAGCTAGTGATAAAGTAGGACTGAATTTTTTTTTTTTTAAAGTAGAAAAGGAGAAATATTTCTGACTAAGCTGGGGCAGAATCTGCATAAAAAGAGATCAGAAATGAATAAAATTTTTAGACTTAATGCCAGAATGCTCTCTGCCATTTGTTTGGCTGAAATTTAATTCTATTAAAATTGCGATGTCCAACATATCAGATATCTGATGGACACCAATACAAGGGGTCCCATTCTGTTAACCATTTGATCCACCAATCAAACCACACCTTTCATATGTAAGACACCAATACAAGGGGTCCCATTCTGTTAACCATTTGATCCACCAATCAAACCACACCTTTCATATGTAAGAAAATGAAAAACTTCTTCAGAACATACAGTTTCCTAGGATGAAATGCAATACTTAATCTGATTTGTTGGTGCTATTTAGATTTACAAAGATCTTCATTTTAATCAGATTGGGCTAAAACTGATTCTGTATTAAGCAAATACAGTAAACTCATCTGGCCTTGTGGCCAAGTGAGCTAACAAGAAGCCCAAGTGGGCCTCATACCACTCACCTAGCTAACATACAACAACAACTTACCATTTTACCTAGCAGGTTTATGTGGGATTTATAAAAATACTACATATGTAAACTATCTCTCAGAGTTTATATTAAGCTGATTTTACTGTTTAATTCATTAACCCCTGGAACCATGTTTAAGGATCAGGAGGAAGTACCCTACTTCCAAGCTCCGTAGCATCAAGGTCATTTAAAATACAACAAAGTGGGTGGTATTACAGAAATATATACAGATGTAGCTCTACAATGATACCAAATAATCTGAACTTTCTACTTGCATTACAAAACAAAGAGAGAAAAACACTTTTTGAGACCTAAGTTTTTAAACCAAAAATTCGCCCAGTGATGGAATTGGATTTTGTGTCCGGATTTTAGACTTTTTGGCCTGAGATCTACGGCAGACCAGTCTAAACTGCACACAGACAGGTTAACCTCTGCAAAAAGTATGATAAGTTGGGAATTTGGAGTAAAAAGTGGCCAGGACATGAAAATGATACATCCAATAAGCCCCTCACCCCAAGAAGCCCAACTTTTACCCTTCTGCACATGTGCGAGCAAAACAGCCAATGAAAAACGACATTTTTAACACAACTAGGCATCAGGCTAAACGAAAATCTCTTGGACGCAGAAGTATTTAGAAGCAGCCCTCAAAATACATTTTCTACTCCCATAGCGAAAATGACAAAAATCTCCAGGGGTTAATGAGTTAACTATATTCCAGCACAAATTCTTTCCGAAGGCATAATACCAGTAGTCTCTTATTCATAACTGAAGTCATCCAAGATCTTGATGATGAAAACCTATTTACCAATTAAATTAAAACTGGTTGAGAAATATTGTTTCTAGCTTTAAAAAGGTAATGGTTGCAGCCAATCAGACGCAAGATCATTGCAGATACTGCTTACTATAGAACCAGTCCAAGATAATGTTGATATATGCTTATTTACCATGAAGGAGCAAACTGATTAAAATTTGTTTTTCAGAGTGGTAACAAACTCAGCCAATTAGCTAAAAGATTATCTCCTAAATATGCATAGATCTTGTTCATGGTCAAACTCATGGATGACACCTTGATAATAACGACTATTTAACAAGTTTGATCAAAAAGTTGCAAGACTCTTGACAAGATCAACCAATCAGATGCAAGATCACATTATTAATATGCATGGCTCATAATCATACTGAACTGATATCTTGATACACTCCTAATTACCAAGTCTGATCAAATCCTACAAAATTACAACAGGGTAGCAACAAGCTTAGCCAATAAGATGCAAGAACACATCATAAACATGCAAAGTACCTGCTCACAATATTCATAAAACTTGTTGGGTATTGTAGTGATAACAATCTATTGATAAACAACTGAACAGGAACAGAACTGATAAAGTGCTGATATGCTTGGCCAAACAGCTCTTAAACCATCTAAGTAATATGCAAAGATCTATTTCATGACTCTACTAATCCAAGATCTTGATGACACAAGCCAATTCACTAAGTTTGATCAAATTTGGATCAGAAATAGTCTCTTGAAAGGTGATAGGCTCAGCCAACACATGCAAGATTACCAAAATGATATGTGTGGATCCTGTACATTACTGAACTCGTGCAAGATCTTGATCTTTTATCCCTATATTCTAAGAGTGATCAAACGTGGATCAAAAATAGTTTCTAGAGTAATAACAAGCTCTGCCAATCAGACCATCTAATTAATATCCATGGATCTAGCTCATTACTGAACATTGATGATACAAGTCCATATTTCCAGTCTAATCAAAATGGAATTAGAAATCTAGGTTACAGAGTTATAACAAACTCAGACAATCAGAAGGGAGATCACCTCGTTGATAAACATGAAATTACTAATTGATATACATGAATATTACTAACTACTGAACCTGTTTGAGAATTTTACCAGTATAAGCCCACATTCCATTTTTAAGCAAAATTTGATCAATAATATCGTTTTCAGAATTGGAAAAAACCTCAGTCAATCTGATCAAGGACCACCTCAATAATCTTCATGGATCTTGCTCATTATTAAACTTACACATGATCTTGATGATACAAGACCCATATTCAAAATTTTAGCAAATTCTAATCTGAAATATGGTCTTCCGAGCAATCAGAAGTAATTGTTGATGAATGGATGGACAACTTACATGGTCATGACATAAGCACACATGACCTCATGGCCTGCTGAGTCAACATTATACAAATTGTAGAGACAATAAGACTTTTTTCCGCAAAAAAATAGGATAGAAAGAGAAGGTCATAAAAATGTAAGAAAAGTTGGAAACAAATGGATCACTGGAAAGACTGTAACTCTGATCAGTGTAAACTCAGATCTGTTATTGTATAATGCACTGACATGTTGAGATTTACACACAAACAAAGCTAAATTTGTAATGTCTTTGATAATGAGTCACATTTTAATCTGTCACCACCTTCCGGGTGATTTAAATTATATCTTTTACCTCCTTCAGGATGATGTACATTATCATCTGTCAGCACCTTCTGGGTGAATTGCAATATCATCTGTCACTGCTTTCTGAGTGATTTACATTATCATCTGTCACATCCTTCTGCATGATCAACATTATTATCTACTGCCTCCTTCTGGATGATTTATATTATCATCTGTCACTTCCTTGAGGATGATTTCAATGTGAATGAATAAGATCTGACCACCTCTAACAGAATGACAAAGTCTAACCTGAAGCTTAAAATGTGCTTCTAACATGAATATTTCAACTTTTTTGCAATAATCATATTATATTCAAGCAAACCTGCAGACTACAGAATCAAATAAAATAAGTGATAATCTGAGCAAATACCTAAATGCTTTGTCTCAAACAAAGATAATGAAGACCTTTTGTATAAAATTTGCAGCCCTTTAAAGCAAAATATTTAAAGTAAGACTACTCTTGAAGCTGAAATAAGCCAGACAGAGTTTTTCCCCTTTAGTATTGTTGCCTGTACCATGTTATATAAATGTGTTCTGTTTCATAGTTTTTCTACAAAAATGTTTACCGGTAATCTTCTAAAGAATGACTTTGATATGACACAGGAATATAAGATCCAATGAGGTTTCTATGAACCTGATTTCTTGCGATACTTTGCTACTGATGAGATGGGAATAGATATAAAAGGGGTACTTTGCCCTGCCCAAGTTTGCCTGGGTGGGGAACTGGTTGGGGACCCTGTTTGAAAAACTGTCAGCCAATTTGGCAGGCTGTTGGAATGACTGCTGGCCGGTTGATAACACTTGACTGACTGACCAGCAAATACCCCATCTCCCAATGAGGCTAGCTGAAAACAAATGTGCTGCTAAAATATGAGGGAAAACCTTTTAATCATTTAGACATACACAATTAATTCAGACTTATCTTGACAGATCATATACAGTAACAAGAGTCCCTCAAAGGGGATGATACTCTATTAGGTGAAAAGAATTTCCAGGAATTTAAGATAGGACCATTTCTTTCTTTTGAGTCTTGAAAACACTTCTGATTTTACAGGAATAAAAATGTTTTCAAATTCGCTGCTGCAGTGCACATATTGTCAGACTGGTGTCATTTTAATTTAGGACAAAAGTAGATATCATTAGAATTGTGTTGGTGAAAACTTAATGTCATAATAATCATCTATTCAGGGTGAGCAGTGACAAGATTTTGAAAGCAAGATCATATGTAACCCTTTCCCCAGCACCATCACTACCATGACAACAACTAATGCCATTCTGTGACACACATACTTGACAAGGAAATGAAAAATCCAGCAAGGCACATCAAATGAACTTTTTGCTCAGAGTGATAAAGAAAGTCTTCGATTTTTAAGGCTTGTATTTTAGTCTCCCTCTCATATGACTGGAACAGTTTGAGCAATTTAAAGAGAATACAGAAAACTTCAGGTTTGGAAATATTTAGGATAAGTTTGATATCTGTGAAATCTTGTGATGGGATACCTGAGTTTGTAAAACAAAGTGGTCCCAAAAATTTGCTGTAATGGCTTAACTCTACTCAGGACAAAACAAACATGTCATTTTATTTAGACTTATCAGCTGGTGTTTGCTCTTTTTATGCCAACATAATTTTGTCACAAAAAACCCCCAAATTTTTATTACAAATCCCCCCAAAACGTGTAAAAATTAAAAAAAAAAAGACTACATTACTCTGTAAATCTAATTAGGTCATCTACATATTAAAACTAATATGCCAGCCAAATCTTGTTTGTCTACCTCACATGATTATTGCAATGAGAGTTCAAAATTGCGTAAATAAAATTAAACAAATTAGGCTACAGACACCAGAATTTAGTCAGGCCTTGGGACCCACTAAAGATATCTAAATATCCAATTTGGTCTAGTTTGATTCAATAGTCCTTGAGTTATCTTGCATACTAAAATAGCCCGATCATAAGTGGATATACAGCACAAAACCCAAATGTCTCCATCCCTTGGGAATGTGTGTGTGTGTATGTGTAAGAAATAATAATAATAATAATAATAACAATAACAGTAATAATGATTCTCATTAGCAATGTTGAATTACTACCTACAAAGTGAATGATGCACAATGTCCTCTTAACAAAAAATACTAAATGAATAAATTACAGCAAACAGCAAATCTATAAATTATTCTGTAAAAAAACCAACAAATATGTACAGTTATTCTGGTAAGTATTACTCTAAATAAAGATGTCTTAACTACAGTAATATGGTGGTACACATTGAGGAGGAGAAAAAAATAGCAAGAAACAAGGAAGAGTTGCTTCCCTTAGTCCAAAATTCAAATCTGGGAAGTAAAAAGGAAAAAAAGAAGAAATTTTCTACATATTTGCCTCTTCTTTTTATTCCTCTTGCATTTTAGTATAATATTCATTCACAAAGTTCATAAAAACTCCTTGTATCATTTTTTTAATATCAGAACTTCTGTAAGGCATGTACCCAGACTATATCATGGGTGAAATAATGTGCACTAGGACTGAGTCCTTAAAATGGAAAAAGATCTATGAATACATTTCTACACACCTTTTCATTATAATTTCTTCTATAATTAATGTATTGTATAACCAATGCATTAAGTATATAATCTATACCCTTAATTGCCTTTGATAAAAAAAACCCCACTAGGTTTCACACACGAATATTTTAAAATGAAAAACTGAACTAGTAAAGTTGAGGGGGTGGATATAATCAGAATTGTGAAATGTAAAGATCACCAAACCAAATCAAACATGTGTTTTTACACCACAGTGTTAATTAATATACTAAGAAAGTGTTATAAACTATACTGAAGCTGAGAGGCTAATCGATCGATGTGTTCTAGCATTTAAGTTACACAAGAAAAGGAAACTCTTCTTGACCAAGACCAGGACACATTATATAATACTCTCACCTTTAAAACATGAAAGCCCTCAACTTTTGCTTAAAATGTTACATAAAGATGAAAATTTGCACTTACCTTTCCTGCTTATATAACATGCCAGCTGTTTCCCTGGGAATGGCAGGTGTGCTACAAAGAGTGATATACATGTTATCATGGTGTTTTGTGAATTGTCTTACAGAGACCAACTGGGTAAAAAAGTTCAAGTAATGTTATGGTTGTAATGCATTAATACTAAACATGAACAAATTATTTTAAAGACATTAATTTATTGAGAGATTTAGCTGTTTTGTTTTGTTAACATAACATGAGGACCAAGTAGCATGAAAATTGCTCAACTGACTAACCATTTCACTAAGAATACTTACGTATCTTGTAGTAACACAATCCTGCGTAAACTACTTCCAAAATCTTTATATTATATAACTATTTTACTATAGTCTGATACAAATTCTTTTGAAAGGCAGAACTGTAATTAACACACCTAAACCTCACTCATAACAAAAGTTATCCAAAATCTATAAACCTATTTACCAAGTTGTAACAAACCTTGATGGTTTGGTTGGATGTTTTATGGCACAGCAACACACATGGGTTGTTTAGTGTTCAGGCAATGGCAGTACTTTACCCTGCCCAAGGACGCACCACAATAGTCAACCCGGGCTGATCCAATGGTTGGATTTGAATCCAGACCCAACTGGCTGGAGTCCTAAACACTAACCTCTCAGCCACTTTGGCTTCTGCCTCCTTTAGTAATTCTTAAAACATGCATGTCAGAATTATTCTACTATATCACAGGGACAGGGTGGGGTGGGGGTGGGGGCAAAAACCAATGAAAAGTATAGTCTCTAGGAGGCACCAAGCACAGCAAATCAGATTTAAATTACCTCATCAATACTTGCAGATGTCACTTATTAAAGAACCTATAGATGAATATAAGGATAAAAGCTTATTTACCAAGTTGGTGCAAAGTTTGGTCAGTCTCCAGAATGGCAATAATCTCTGCCCAATCAACCACCTAATTAGATACATATGGAGAGGGCTCAATGGTTAGCATGACCAAAATGGTGTGGGTTCAACTCCTACACTGAAATAGTGTGGGTCAGCTACTATCGTGTGTCTTTTGGCAAGGCACTTTTCTCCAACTGCATGGGAGCTAATTAACATGCTTGTGTTCTTCTGCCATAAAAAAACCCCACCAAAAATAAAGTAAATATGCACAGATCTTGCTCATAATCAAATTCATCTAATATATTTATGAGAAACATTGTTTCCAGAGTTGTAACAACCACAGTCAATCAGATGCACGACCAATCCATTAATATCTATGGATCTCATTCATTATCAATATTGTACAAGATCTTGATGATGTAAGCCCATATTCCATCAGCTAATTAACAGATGCAAGATCACCTAATTAACAGACGCAAGATTGCCTAATTAATAGATGCAAGATTGCCTAATTAACAGATGCAAGATCACCTAATTAACAGATGCAAGATCACCTAATTAACAGATGCAAGATCACCTAATTAACATATAAAAGATCACCTAATTTACAGATGCAAGACTGCCTAATTGACAGATGCAAGATTGCCCAATTAAAAGATGCAAGATCACCTAATCAACAGATGCAAGATCACCTAATTTACAGATGCAAGACTGCCTAATTAACAGATGCAAGATCACCTAATTAACAGATGTAAGATCACCTAATTAAAAGATGCAAGATCACCTAATTAACAGATGCAAGATCACCTAATTGACGGATGCAAGATCGCCTAATTAACAGATGCAAGACCACCTAATTAATATGTGTGAATCTTACGCAAAACTGGCTACACCTGAGAGCTTGATGACATAAGCCCAAATTCCAAGTCTGATAAAAAGTGGATCAGAAATAATGCCTCCAAGGTTGGTAAAATGTGTTGAAGCACCAAGGATGGATGAATCCTGAGTGATGACATACAATGGATGTAGGACCTTACTGCAAGCTCACATGGCCCTATTGCCAGGTGAGTAAAAACCTTTTTAATATGTATATGCAAATCAACAGCAGACTAAGTGTAAAATGTGATTTTTTTGTGAGGAAGTAATTTTTTCTGAAAAGTTATTTACATTCAAAATTATGTGATGAAAAATCATAAATGCCAAGGACTTTTCTGGAAAGAACTTTTGCCAAAATTTGTAACCTGTTTTGATTTTAGTAATCCTGTTTCATAAATGCCATGACACACTTATTATGTTACTGGATGTGGGTTCAGAAAACATGTATCTGGCCCCCATCTGCAGACAACACAAAGTAAAAAGCTTGCAAAACTCATGACAGTGGCACATAAAATCTAATAAATATATATTGAAATTGCTTTGATCACATAGTTTTTATATAAACACAGGATTTACTCAAAAAGTCAGTCCAAAAAGTGCAGAAGCTATAAAATGTAAAAAATTGCTTTATGGGCAACAGTATCTAATCTAGTAATTAATCTACATATACATACAAACATACGTTCCAGAATTATGATTGACTAAATTAAGTGTTGTTTTGTTGAGGGTGGGTGGTCTATAGATGTTCTTTCGAGCTTCATGTGATGATTGGAGACACCAACAAACAAGGCCATATTATCAAGATGCTCCTGATGCAAACAGTGGATGCATACAATTAAAGAGAGGGCAGATATACTCGATGCAAACAGTGGGTACATACAATTAAAGAGAGGGCAGATATACCTGATGCAAACAGTGGGTACATACAATTAAAGAGAGGGCAGATATACCTGATGCAAACAGTGGGCGCATACAATTAAAGAGTAGGCAGGTAGACCTGATGCAAACAGTGGGTGCATACAATTAAAGAGAGGGCAGATATACCTGATGCAAACAGTGGGTGCATACAATTAAAGAGAGGGCAGATATACCTGATGCAAACAGTGGGTACATACAAATAAAGAGTGGACAGATAGACCTGATGCAAACAGAAGGTGCATACACATAAAGAGAGGGCAGATATACCTGATGCAAACAGTGGGTGCATACAATTAAAGAGTGGGCAGATAGACCTGATGCAAACACAGTGGGTGCATACACATAAAGAGAGGGCAGATATACCTGATGCAAACAGTTGGTACATACAATTAAAGAGAGGGCAGATAAACCTGATGCAAACAGTAGGTGCATACAATTAAAGAGAGGGCAGATATACCTGATGCAAACAGTGGGTGCATACAATTAAAGAGAGGGCAGATAGACCTGATGCAAACAGTGGGTGCATACAATTAAAGAGAGGGCAGATATACCTGATGCAAACAGTGGGTACATACAAAATAAAGAGTGGACAGATAGACCTGATGCAAACAGTAGGTGCATACACATAAAGAGAGGGCAGATATACCTGATGCAAACAGTGGGTGCATACAATTAAAGAGTGGGCAGATAGACCTGATGCAAACACAGTGGGTGCATACACATAAAGAGAGGGCAGATATACCTGATGCAAACAGTTGGTACATACAATTAAAGAGAGGGCAGATAAACCTGATGCAAACAGTAGGTGCATACACATAAAGAGAGGGCAGATATACCTGATGCAAACAGTGGGTGCATACAAATAAAGAGTGGGCAGATATACCTGATGCAAACTGTTAGTGCATACAAATAAAGAGAGGGCATAGGGACCTGATGCAAACAGTGGGTGCATACAAATAAAGAGTGGGCAGATAGACCTGATGCAAACAGTGGGTGCATACACATAAAGAGAGGGCAGATATACCTGATGCAAACAGTGGGTGCATACAATTAAAGAGAGGGCAGATAGACCTGATGCAAACAGTGGGTGCATACAATTAAAGAGAGGGCAGATAGACCTGATGCAAACAGTGGGTGCATACAAATATAGAGTGGGCAGATAGACCTGATGCAAACAGTGGATTCATACAAATAAAGAGTGCGCACACAGACCTGATGCAAACGGTGGGTACATACAAATAAAGAGTGGCACACAGACCTGATGCAAACGGTGGGTACATACAAATAAAGAGTGGGCACACAGACCTGATGCAAACAGTGGGTGCATACACATAAAGAGAGGGCAGATAGACCTGATGCAAACAGTGGGTGCATACAAATGAAGAGTGGGCACACAGACCTGATGCAAACAGTGGGTGCATACACATAAAGAAAGGGCAGATATACCTGATGCAAACGATGGGTACATACAAATAAAGAGTGGGAACACAGACCTGATGCAAACAGTGGGTGCATACAAATAAAGATTGGGCACACAGACCTGATGCAAACAGTGGGTGCATACAAATAAAGAGTGGGCACACAGACCTGATGCAAACAGTGGGTGCATACACATAAAGAGTGGGCACACAGACCTGATGCAAACGGTGGGTGCATACACATAAAGAGACCAAATAAAAATTTGGATCTTTAGGGGATTTCAGTATGTCAGCGGTTCAGTTTTCAAGATCAAAATTTTTGTCTTGTCTTGAAATTATCCCTCTTTAGTTTCATTTTTTTCCCTAGTAAACTAAAAGTCCTCAACTCTGAAAAATAAAACAAATTTTTGGCCCCAAATTTAAATTTTACACTTAAATGTATTCTCAATTTAAAGAATGAAAAGGCAAATGATTAATAACTATTAAAGACTACTGAAGATTATTGTAACTTGTATTGGCCAAGTATTGTTTTACATTGATTCTTCACCTCTTGCATCGATATAGAAAAATGACTGATACATCATTATATCAATTAATCATTTCACCCCTAATGGTTGTTGTGTGGTGACCATTTTGGATGTCAGATCAGCAACATGTTCATTTAAGACCTCAAATGGACATCATATGAAGTCCTTTTGCAAAACCCCCCACATCAACGTCACTTTCAGATCAGGAAGAGTTGTGGTTAAGGTTTTCAAGATGGCTGCCACGTGGCCAGATTGGACTTTAGATCAGCATCATTTTTTGAAGGACCAACTAGACATTCATAAGATGTCTTGTATTCCAAACCCCATGTTGATATGACCATTCATATAGAAGGAGTAGTGTTAACAAGATTTTAAGATTGGACCCCAGATCAGCACCATTACATTTAGGACTAACTAGACATCATCAGAAATCTTTAGTGAAAACTCCAAGTTGATACTATGGAAGAGTAGCAGTAACAAGATTTTCAAAATAGCTGCCATAGTGGACTTATTGGATGTCAGATTGGCAAAATTTTTATTTAGGACTAACAAGACATCTTGAGAAGTCTTTAAGTGGAAATCCCATTCAGAAGAAGTAGCAATAACAAAATTTTCAAGATGGCCACTGTGGTGGCCATACTGGATATGTGATCAGTACCACTTTCATCTAGGCCTAACTAGACCATGGGAAGAACACCTCAATGTTCTAAGACCATACATTACTACTCTAAACACACTACTGCTTGTAGACTGTACAATAATTTCTCGATTGTACAGAACTGACACAAATAATAAATTCTGATATTCTGCACAAGTTATGTTACAATAGCTACACTGTAATAGATTCAATAGTGAGATAATTTAATATTTAATTAGTTTAACATAATCTCTGCATCAAGGGATAACATATTTATTTACAAGTTTGAATGGTATAAAGTGTTTTCAGAGAGTTCTTTTACAAAATAACATTCAAGAGCATAACAATGTTGATTTGTCTTTTACAAAATAACATTCAAGAGCATAACAATGTTGATTTGTCTATTTCAAACAAAAAAGGATGCCATGCAATGTTTACAACCCCCCCAAAGATTTACAGATTACATTCAACATAAAGATAAACATCATCAATCCTGAAAGCAAGATTCTTATAAATGAAGGTTTAAAGAAATAATAAATTAATTATTTGACACCAGCAAATGTACAAATTTGTATCTGGCTAAATATTACAAGGTCAATCCACAATCATTTGACAAAATCAAGTAAAGAAGTTATAAACAACAATAGAGGTGCATAGTATTATCACTATACTGGTTTACCACAGTATTTTTTCCAATGGTACATACCACAGAAGGAACATATGGAAATTCCTGATGCACAACGCATATTCCTGCTCAATGCACAATCAAGAGATTACACAGCAGTCTAGGAACTTCAGTGTATTTTGTGTAGTTAAAAAAGTAGGGTGCTCAAATGTCTAGTGAACATTTCATTTTGTGCATGGAATGGCTATTGGATATATCACAGTCCATGTTCAAAACTTTCTAAACTGAATTTGAGGGTGGGAGAATAAAGGGGGAGAGTGGTGCTTTTATTAAAGCAGGTGTGCCTATTAGGTAAAATATGGTAGAAAGTTGAGATTCTCATATCAGACTAGGTAAATTTGTATTCTAACTGAGCTATCTTGATTAAATAAATTATTATTATTATTATTATTATTATTATTACAAAGAAGAGCCATTCCCACTAATGGATCAGATAATGTGGAATGTCCTTGACCAAGTGTTTCTGTGGTGTAAAAATTCAACTCAACCAATCCATAATATCATCACTCCACATATTCATGTATAACATCAACTGGATAAGTATGCATAGTTTTCCATTTCATCACTTTACAGCCCTTGTCCTTGCCAACTTAACTGTCACCATTACCTGTCCAAACAATGAAATTGTTCACCAACTGGTGAGAAAACACTGCAAGTGAATTTTTGATGACTTGTATTTCATTTCTGTCACAATGACCATCAATTATACAATGATAATTTTTTTTATGTGCTTCTTTGACCTCTTCCAATTCACTGCTCCACAATACCAAACAATTACATGTGTATGAAAGACCAATACTGTCTTTAATGTGAAGATTTCTACATTAAAGTCAGCATCCTGACAATGAACCTTCTTGTGATACAGTCAAGCCTGTATAGAGCAGCCACCCATGGGAAAAGGCAGGTGACCTCTGAAGAGAGGTACAGCTCTCCAGCTTGGTTCATGACAAATTTATGTACTATGAACTCAATAGTATTAGCATTATTATCAGTAGTATTATCATTATTTCACAGGTACTTTTATTAGCAAGAGTATTATGCAACCAAGATATATGTATGTAGTTTAGCTAATCAGCTAAAATCAAGAAAACTACAACTGTGTACATGCACTCATTTATCTCTCTCTCTCTCTCTCACACACAAAAACACTTTTATCTCAGTATCAGAAGAAATGACTCCTAAATGAAATTACTAATTGACAGCTTATCTGTAATTGTGAAACACAGGACCATTTGTTAAGGTAGTTGTTATGACGAAGCATGAAAATTGGTGTTCACACTTAAAACAATTGCCTTAACTCACGGAGATCAAAAGGTAGTCGGCTTTTGTTTGCAACATTTGATGTTTAGGGAATGAAAAGAATCTTCCTGGGGCTATCGTTAGTACGCAAACATTTGATGTTTAGGGAATGAAAAGAATCTTCCTGGGGCTATTGTTAGTACTACCTAAAAAGTCAATAAGAGTTTCCTCAGACTTTTCTCACCCCATTTTTTAAATTTGGATGTTTATGTTGGGGTGTTGAGACAGAGTCAAATGCCTGTCAAAATGTTGGAATTAGCTGCTGCAAAGCCAAATTCATCACTCTAAAAGCATATGTCAATGCAGTAGACACCTGATACAACAAAACCATCAATGACACATGCTCTATTCTTCATGTATCTGACTTTCTCCAAGTTGGTGCAACACTGACAGGTTTCTGGTAATTTTTCTTGGACTAAATATATTGAGAATTGTCTTTTTTCATTTTTTTTACAAACAGTATGTGACTTGTCTAATATTTTTCAATTTTTGTACAACAATATTGGAAGGGGGATTATTATTGATATCACATTGTCACTGGACCTCTGATGTCATGGACATGTAGCTTGCGAGATTCATGTAGTCATGTGAGTAGCAATGCAAATGGCGTGTACCAGGTCAAATTTCACAAATGCTGTAGTTTTGTCTTGTCTGCAGGCAGATTAAATACATAACAATTATAGTACTCACAATTCCTCAGAAAATAAATCATTTTTCTATCGATTTCATGTGGGTACAACTCAACGTAACATCGTGTAAGTCTGGCCCACTGGCATGTGGCTACCAAATACCGCCAACACACAGTGGCTACCAAATACCGCCAACACACAGTGGAAGCAAATTCCAACTTTTTGATAGGCAATTGACTCTGAACCTACACCCCAACATAAATGTCCAAATATCACAAATGGGGTGAGAGCAGTCCAAGGAGACTCAGTTTACTTAACCATAAGGCATTACTGCAGTGTACCCCCTGTAAGGTTAAAACTTTGAGTTTCACTGGATTATGAAGTACAATTGAATATAAAACATTTAAACACTGATTCATATAATATACCTTTATGTATGCTGTGCCATGTTCATCACACAAAAGAATTTTAATTTGCATACTTGGAGCAGCCACCACTTATCTGCTTCAGTGACTGGAGAAGGCAGGGTGAAATCAATACTTGGTTAAGAAACACATAGCTGTGATAGACAAAGACAGGTGACTGCTTTGGTTGAAACAGGTGACTGCTGATTACATGACATTTATAGGGGAATTAGAATGGCTGTTGTGACCAGGTGACACTTAGGACAGGTTTTGACTATATTTTGATTGTAGTAGTAACACTCAATTTGTTCAACAATACTAGTTAAGTAGAGTGTTGTAGAGCCCATAAACCACATTCATGACTGAAACAGGAGAATACAGAGATTTTGAAGCATGGAAAGAAGATATTGATATACCCAGGATATGAATTCTGGAAGTACCATCTCAATATTGAGGGACATGTTATATGACATTGTGGTAAATATCAACTTCAGTCAACTCTTGATTTACACATATATTGTGTTCCTGAGAAACTCAAGGTGAATTTTTCCATAGGAAATATTAGAAAAGTTCCTTAGATATCACACTTTATGATGCTAAAGGTATCCCAAAAAATCTTTTTCAACCAATACTTTATTTATTATGCTAAAAAAATATTTGCAAACATATTTATTCAGTTAATAAAAAAAACAAACAATACAAAATGGACAACAAACACTCTTTAATCTATCCATCATTGGACAGACGAATCTTCATCCAGGTTGAACACATCAAAAGATGGCGGTGACATCTCTTGAATGGAGGTGGATGGCCTAGGGGCATCTTCTGGGCAAGCTGGCTCTACATACATTTGATCAAGTCAAGAAAGTGCTGTTATGCTTCCTGAAGAACTTGTCAAGGAAGACTGCATGTAGATTTGCCAACCATTATGAAATCTTACAGAAATGACCCTTAAAATAAGGACTTACGGAATAAAAGCATAAATTACAAAATATGATTGTTTGCGGTAAAATTTTGATACTGGCTTGTATATGTTTGATTTGGATCTTGGTTTTTTAATAGATTCAGTCAAGTTGGTCATGGAACCAGACTAACTTTACGGGAATATTTCAGATGTTTCAAACTGCACATATTTTGTAACGCAAAATGTATGATCATGCTGTTGCTTATTTTTTTTTAAATTGCATCCAACAAGCAATACATTTTCAGAATGAAAGGGACACTATACCTTTTAACAAGTCATAATAATCAGTACAGAAGAATAAAAGGGAATATTCATATTCTTGGGTCAAAAAAAGCTGGAAGGGCAACAATTACTTGTGGTGGACATAATGTGTTGATTTGAGCATCTCTTGGCAGAAAAGATGATTGCCATCACCAAGGCCCACGTGAAATTTAGTTTTTTTTTAAGGATTACATCAAGTTCAGTAAGAGAGCATGAAACCATTGAGTTCCATAGGGTTTGGAACTACAGTTTGTGAAACTTTAATGCAGATAATTGAGGTTCAAGTAGTCTTTACCTTTTAGTTGGTTTCCATTATCAGCCAGGCCACCTTAGCACTTTTTTCATGATTTGGGGGCATTTTCATCAAAAGAGGCTAGGTAACCATCCAAACGTTTGAACACGTTAGCCATGGCTTTCATCATGAGAACCCAGGGGGAGGTCATTTAATTTTCTTCCATGGGCTCTTCCTCTTCATGGCACTCCTCATCTAGCTCAAGAAGAGCCTCATTTGGGAATACCTCCATTATGGGAATTGAGCAGCTCAACCATTTTTCCTCACTGACTTCCTCAAAGCCCACACTATCAGCCATCTCAATGACCTCATGCCTGGCATAACCTATAAATTCGCCAACAGCAAAGCCTCAGAAATCATTCACAACAGCAAGGCAGATGTTTTTCCAGACAACATTAAGTCACTCCCGTGTAATATCATTCCAGGCTTCATGGATGATGTCTGTCATCATCCTGATGTTAAATTTATTTCAAAATTATTTGACAATCTAGGTTGAAGGCTTGACTTCACTATTATGTGGTCCACGTCCATGGCTGTGTGTAGAGAAAAGGGCCAATCACATCCCTGGAAGGAAGGCCCAACATCCTAAAGGGATTAAGAGGAATAATAGGGAAGGTGGGATGGCAATCTGATCCCTTGCCCAAATCTGACTGTCTGTAAGCTGATTCCCAGTCCCCCATGGGATGAAAAGGTGGTCCAGAGAGCATTGGGGACTGGACCCGATATGTATCTCCATGCCATATGGGTTCTAAAGACCCATGCCCAGTACCCGGTGACTGATACCCAATACCCAGTGACCGGGCAAGGACTTTGCAGGTGATTCAGATCTCAATTAAGAGCTATCCCCAGATCTGAGCACTCAATTCTTCTGGGAGTTAGATCGCATCCTCAACAGTGGGTCCTTGTGACTGAAAGGGTGCTCTCCCCTTAAGGGTGGGGGCTCAACTCACAATCAGCCCTTACAGAGCTGTGAGACAGTAGAGTGGGTGCTGCTCCCCACTAGTGGGCATGGGGGCATGACTCACTCTCTGTCCTTTGGATGTGAGAGGGTGCTGTTCCTAACCAATGAGAGAGTGTGACTCGCTCTCTATCCTAGTGGTAAACAGTGGGCACAGCTCCTCCATCTCAGAAGGGCATGACTCACACTCCACCCATTTATACCTTCACCTTCATTTGGGAGGGGGCCCACTAATCAGTTTCTGAGTAGACCTGGGTAATCCCTCAAGTCTGAGAGAAAGAGAACTTGGAAATCTTTGATGAAGACAAGGGCACCTTCTTCTATGCTTGGCAGCTTTGTTTACTCACCACAAGATCCCATATTTCGTCAGATTACAGGCTACAAAATGGACAGCCACATAATAGTGAGTACAGAATAAACAAGCTGTGTGCGTGTCTCACTGAGATTTTTGTGGCCACACTTGCCACATCTTGATTAGACACTGACCCTGAAATAAAGATGTTGAATGAAGAGTGATATATAAAAAATACATATCAAAAGCACTTGGTAAAGCGTGGACTTATGCTAGTATAATTATTTAGTGAGAAGACACCTTACATGAGTATCTGACTAAAAATAAATCATAAAAGGAAGCAATGCTAAGATTTCAAGACTTAGGACAATAATAAGTCAACTAGGCTTTTATTTTTTAAAACGCATGGCACTACAAAGGAATAAACAAAAAACCCTGTCTGCCCTCCGGGCTTCAACCTCCCACATCATCTGTGGATCACACTGAACCGCTTTCGGACAGGACAGGGGCATTGTGCAGTCAACCTTGTCCGATGGGGCCAGGCCAGTAACTCTTCCTGTTGCTGTGGAGCTCTTCAGGTCATGTCACACATTGTGAACAACTGTCCACTGACAAAGTTCCCCGGTGGACTGAAGGCTCTGCAAGTTGCTGATGATGACGCGGTTAAATGGCTGAGCACGCAAAGCACACGATAATAATAATAATAATAACAAAAAACCAGTACGTTAAGATTGCTAATATAAGTGGAAAAAAATTACTAAAGGCTATCTGAACGAAAAAATAGAACCCACGTTCTTGATAAACAAAGTTATGACAGATGCAATTAATAAGTAGTGTTTAACCAGCTTACCATGTATAAAAAGTCACAATTCATGATCTAAAGTGAATAAAATGGCTGACAAGAAAGTCCATAAACTGCACAACCATAAGGACAGGGAAATAAAAATAGTATATCTACCCTTGCATTTTATAAATTTAAAAATAGTATATCTACCCTTGCATTTTAAAATTTAAAAATAGTATATCTACCCTTGCATTTTATAAATTTAAAAATAGTATATCTACCCTTGCATTTTAAAATTTAAAAATAGTATATCTACCCTTGCATTTTATAAATTTAAAAATAGTATATCTACCCTTGCATTTTAAAATATAAAAATAGTATATCTACCCTTGCATTTTATAAATTTAAAAATAGTATATCTACCCCTGAATTTTATAAATTTTTGTTATTTGAATACAAAAAATACAACACATTCTAATTACTAACACCAATACTGAAGGGAAAAGTAAACTGCCAAAATATATACTTGTACCGATGTACAATTCTATTTAAAAAAACTCTCAAGAGAGCTTAATTAAAGTGTTTGGATTAAAAAAACATCAATCAGTCAAAAAGTTCACAAAGATCACAATGAATATTTAGCACACAGGATGATAATAAATTGCTCGTTGATCCATTAAAGAGGTGCTATCTACTTTACATAAACATTGATAATTTCAACATGGCAACTGAAAAATAAGAGATGGTCCTTCATGCATGCCCAATGCATGGTGCTCTTATGCTGGGGCTTATTTGGTGCTCTGGAAGATTCTGGTTCTCACTAATGGGATGGTGGGTATGTGAGAAAGCTTGCCAGTAGCTTCTCGTGGGTTGGTGGTTCTTTCCAGGGTCTTCCTGGGTTCTTCCTCCACCATTAATACTGGCTGCCATGTAGAACCTATTGTGTGCTGAAAAATGGTGTTAAACCCCACAACAACAACAACTAATGGGAGGAAGGAATTTCCATCGTTAGATCGGGTATATTTTCCTCCTGGAAACTACTAGTTATACAATAGTGCAGGTATAATATTATTGATACAAAACTTCTGTCTAATAAATATACAAGTATCAGCAAATGGTTTGTTGTTGTATATTAATTATCAATCAATCATCCTGTGTGACCAGCACTGGTTTACTCAAATGTACTTACGATCAACGAGATATAAACATCTTATGATCAATCATCATATGAAAAGTCCTTGTGAACAACCATCATTATGATCAACAGATTATGACCACACACACACACACACACACACACACACACACACACCCATACACATACACACCCACCCACCCATACACATATACACCCCCCCCACACACACACACCCATACACATACACACCCACACCCACCCACCCACCCACACACACACACCCCATACACATACACACACACACATTAGAGTGCATTAATTATTGAGAAAATAAATAGACTGTTCAAAATGCTGTACTGAAATCAAGACATCCGAAATAGAGATAATGCCCTTTCTTTTAACACTCTGTAGATTATACATCTTCGTGATCACAAAATGTGGCATTAAAACCTTTAATTTCAAGTTTGAAAACTGGGACATTAGTAAAGCATGATCACAAAGACTGGGAGATTGGTGTTTGTAATTTTAGTCCAACTCTTGTCATCAACTGTCAATTGCCAGAGCTGTCAAAGTGATGACACTTTTGTAACTGTCAAAGATTAAGGAATTAAATAAAACCATATACCAGACCTTAAGAGTTCATTTGGTGCAAGGACACAAGTAGGGAACCATTGTTGTCAAAGAAAAATGTCTTAGATATTTTATCTTGACTGAGAGGATTTCATAGTGTCTCCTACTATTGTATTACATATCCATTTACAGATGATCAATGATAAGAAATGTCATACACAAAAGAACTGCAGCATATACCTTGCCCTATCCACCACCCAGAGGGAATAAATAGCCTGGTGCCTTTATGACTGCCTCAGACTAATATCTGGCATTCAATCTTCTGTCTTTATTAGATCTCCATTTGAACATACAAAGCACATTTTTGCAAATAAGCAAGTCTTATGCATAATATTGATGAAATTTCAACATTCAGGAAAACTGATTAGTAAGTCTCTAAAAAGCATGTAACTGCCAAAAGGACTTTCACTGAACTGTCGCCATTCTGGTTTTCTCTGTTACTGGCTTGGTAAGGTTTGGTTTGGTGCTTTACAGCACAGCAACCCAAGTAGGTTCTTTAGCGCTGAGACAATTGGAAAATTAAAAGTTCTTTGCCCAAGGACACACCATGGCAGCTGACTCTGGCTGGTCCACTGGTGGGATCTGAGCTCGCACCCTTCGTTGTTTGTCTGTCCTGCTACACACTAAGCCACTGTGGCTCTCTCTCTGTTACTGGCAATGGCTGGTAACCCAAAAAGGTTAATGGAACAAGTTTAACTGTGTTCCCTGAAGGTCAAAATATGTGACCTTTTCTGCTGCTTGGTAATAATGGGTAAAAATAATTTCCAACCTAAGCAAACAATAGATGTAAAGCAACTTTACTGAATTCAATCAGTTAAAATTTTGGTATTAGGGCTTATGAGTCTGGGTCAGCATTATAAATGTTAACCTCCCAACCAGGAGGGTATTGCTCCTGAGATGAGGGGTGTCTATTTTATCACTCACTGCAATCTCCTGCATACTCAAAATTATTGTCAAGAAAAATTCCAAAACATAACTTTTTTCTTTTTTCACACCTTGCTGCCAGTTTTATACATTTATGGTAAAGACCTCCTGTGACCATGTGATTCTGAACTGGCTTATGCAGGTGAGCATGACACTTTTATTGCTAATTTGACAGACAATAACCTAAAAGTAATCAACTGAGTATACTATGTGTAATCAGCCCTAATTCACAAAGGATTAAAGATGTTAATGGATTATGGTTGGATCACTAAAGAGCTCAAGCAGCATAGAATTAGGTTACATGGATTCTTTTGGCAGGGTCAATTTCGCTTTAGTGCTTTTAAATTTTATTTAGATGGATTATACTATGTGTGATCAGAAGCAATTTGGAAAAGATTAAAGATGTTAATGGGTTATGGTTGGTGTATTCATCGCTAAAGAGCTCAAGTGGCATAAAATAGGTCTGTATGGCTTCAGAAAAGATTGTTGAGATATCTGAACATGCATCATCTCTGAAAGCTAAAATGCAAAAATCTGAAAAAGTGAAATATCACATAAAACTCAATTACCGATAGAAACAAGAATTTCAGTGGTTGGAATTAAATTCAAAGGTACATGAATATGACTTCTGCCATTCCTGTAAAATTGATTTTAGGAAGAACTTCCAAAATCTGACCCAGAAAGCACTAACATGAAGCAGTTCTGGGGGTTTTGTGTGTGAAAAATAAAATGACATATTTATTAACTTGCATTCTTGAATTTGTGGCTTGTACCAAACACGAAATCCATGCAAACTGGTAACCCACTGAAAAAAAACAGTGAATGTATAGATCCTGGAAAAAGGTTTTCTTTCAATTTAAAAAAATGCATTAATCATAAGCAGAATAAAATTTCCATTATCTGTAAATAAGCATGGCAATCAATGCAAACATATCTCTGCTCCAAACTTTGCACATTATCAACAATTAATGAGTGAAATTTTACCCATTCCCAAAGAATTCTGTTGGAAACATGACAGTGGGTGGTCCATAAATCAAATATAAAGTATCTGAAGGGCAATTTGGCTTGATATGCAGTGTTTCTCCCATAAGATCAAGGACCAGGCTAATAAAATGGTTCCAAAAAGTAGGGGTGGGTTTACAGTCAGACAAATAAATAGATTCTTTAAAATCTTCATGTTGTAAAATAGCATGCATCATGCTCAACTATATATATATATATATATATATACATATACATATACACACACACACACAACAGTATTTACATATATGTAGTACATGCCTATTATATGACCCTGCAAACTTTATTTACTTCCCCAAAAAGCTTCCATCAATTTCCAAAAATGGCAGCTCAAAGCTAATTCTGTCCACATTTTCTTCCCATCCTTAAAATCCTGGTGATGTAAAATATTGAATAAAAAAAGACCAGGAGGGTTAAAATCACATACCTGGTTGACTTCTGTCTAAGACAAATACAAGCAATGTTGACCATGAAATCTGGGATGCTTTCTGTAGATGCTGTTGATTGCAAGTTATGAAAGCAATTGTTTCAATGTTACTCTGTATTTGGTATCTTCATCCTTATTTAATGACACATCAACATCTTTTGTCAAATACTGGAAGGTCTTAAATGCCAGGATGCTCTCTGTCAAAGTTGGTAAAATTCTGCTAATTGTTTTAGAGAACAAGTTCTTTAAAGATTTTTCAAATTTTAGCAATGAAGGCCATATCTGATGGCAGTTCAGCATCGTATCTAAAAAAATGAAAGCCCTTCGTGCCTAGACCTTTTCTGTCAAATTTGGTAAAATTCTGTTTTTGGGAACAGGTTTACTTAAGGTTTCACTGTTTTCAGCAATGGTGGATCAATATCATGCAACCTATCTGAAAACCCTTCATGCCAGAATGGTGTCAAATTTTTGGTCAAATTGAGTTTTTGAGCAGGAGTTATTTAAGGGTTTTATTTTTTAGTACTGATGGTTATAGTTGATGGCAGATCAGCATCATATACTAAATTTGGTTAAAATTGGTGTAGTGCAGTTTTTTTGTTAACTTTAAAATAGCAATGGTTGATGGATACACAAAGGACAATACACAGTGGACTCGGGCTACATCAAAAATCACTTGACCTTATGGCCAGATGAGCTAAAAGTCTGTCAAGCATGTTGTAAAGTGAATGTGCACATATACTTTGCTGAAACTCTAAACATTCTGGAACATTTTACAGTTAAGTGCTTTGGTGATATTTATAGTATGTGATTTATAATATTAATCCATCAATTTAACATTATATGCTACTACATGAACTGTACTAAAGATCAAGTTCTGAATATGTCTTGTACTGGAGGGACACAGACATATGATTCAGCTGCCTGCTAATAACTGCAACTTATCTGCACATGCCAAATTTTGCAATGTAGATGAAGACAGTGCAGCACATATTCCTGCAATATCTTGTCCCCTTTTCTCCTCTCCTTTGGGAATATGTCAAAAAACTCGCTATAAAGTCCTGTCATTTTCTTTTCTTTGGGAATATGTCATAAAACTCGCTATAAAATCCTGTCATTTTCTTTTCTTTGGGAATATGTCATAAAACTCACTATAAAGCCCTGTCATTTTCTTTTCTGAAACCACAGACTTTTGTCAAGGTTTTGAATTGAGTGCTGCCTCTTCTAAAGGAAAATTTAAGCAGTTGTTGTTGTTGTTGTTGGGTTTAACGCCATTTTTCAGCACAAGATAGGCTATACATGGCGGCCAGTATCACTGGTGGAGGAAGAACCCTGGAAAACCCCGGGAAGAACCACCTACCCACGAGAAGCTACTGGCAGGCTTTCTCACATACCCACGTTAGCTGAGCCTGAGACTCGAACCCACGCAGACAGAGGTGAGATGGTAGTGATCCGGAACGGTGAGCGCTTTAGACCACTCGGCCACTCGGGGCCCCTTAAGCAGTTGAAAAATATGACCTAATGAAGGACATATCCCTGTGGTGTGAACAGTCTCATTTCAATGAAAGTGTTTTTCCCTCCCCTACACAAAAATTATAAAATTCATGGAGTGGCCAAGTGGTCTAAAGCGCTCACCATTACAGATCATTGCCATCTCACCTCTGTCTGCATGGGTTCGAGTCTGGCGTTCGGCCAATGTGAGTATGTGAGAAAGCTTGCCAGTAGCTTCTTGTGGATCAGTGGTTCTTTCTGGGGTTTTCCCGGGTTCTTCCTCCACCATTTATACTGGCCGCCATGTATAGCCTATCACAACAAACAACAACAAATTCATGTAATCCCCCCAGCCACTACAATCTGCCTAGTTTCCATCACCTTTTCAATTTTAATGTTAATGTACAATGTTTTGTACAGCCACAGAAAGTTGTTTTGGTTTCAGGGAGTGTTCAAGGACTTCCAAAAGTTTTCAATGTGTAAATGTTACAAATGTAAACTGACCTATTTCCATATGTAATTTTGTTTATCAAAACATATATGGGTACACAAGAACAAAAAAACCCAAACCATAATTAGCATGTCACTCCAGCAAAGGGATGCCACTCCATCTGTTAACTATTTGTGTCATGTGTCATTTGATCCATGTTTAACTCTATTTATCCCATTTTATTTATTTATTACTTTTGAAATGTATATAAACAATACAAATTTTGCATTTTGCTTACAAATACAGTTATTTCTAATAAACTGTGGAATCATAAATTCTAAGGTGCTATTTTTCTTGGGACGCATTCTAGCATCGATGTCTACTGCCAAAGCCAGCATACAGTCGTAAATATTTTATGAAAAAAGTAAACAACATATATATTCCTATACATAACTAACATATGTCAAAAGCTAGTAGAAAAAACTCTGACTTTGTCTGATAAAGTTCAAATAAATATGCCAGAGGTAATAATGTTCCAGAGGGGGACACAATAAGTATGCTGCAGAACAAATAAAGTTTCATTAAACACAATATTACCATATTTACTCTTGAAAAACACACACTCAAATGCAACCAATGTATATCCATCCAGACCTGCCGCCACCCCCCACCCCACCAGCAAAATCTGTTTACAGATCCGATAGTGCTGAAGATATTGCTTGGAACCAGAAGTTTTGGGTCTACAGTGTTTTAGTTTCTAATGACTATGTGTGAAGAGTGTAGAACCTTATCTGGCAGCACATTATGCCCCCAGATTTGTGTCTACAGTTAGTAATGACATAGTGTTGAACCAGATTTGCCACAGCACTATGAACCCTGCCAGATCTGGGTCAATATTGTGCAAAAGTGTAAACTGAACCTGATCTGCCACAACACTATGAACCCCAGCAGATCTGGGTCAAGACTGTTCTAGCTACTAATGACTGTGTGAACGACATAGAACCATATCTGTCACCACATTATGAACCCTGACAGATCTGGGTCAATACTGTGTAAATTGCGAATGACTCCAAGCAAAAAGTGCAAATTGAACCTGATCTGCCACGATACCCAGCAGATCTGGGTCTATGGTGCTGATCTGGGTCAAGATTGTTCTAGCTAGTAATGACTAAGTGAACAGCACTGGACCATATCTGCTGCCATGTAATGAATACTGAAAGATCTGGGTCTACTCTGTTCAAGCCACTAGTGACTATAATTGAACAGTGTAGACTGAACCTGATCTGCTGGCACATTATGAACCCAAGCAGATCTGGGTTTACCATCTTCTAGCTACTAATGACTTTGTGTGAAGGCTGTAGAATTATATATGTCACCACATTATGAACCCTGGCAGATCTGGGTCAAAACTGTTTAAGCTACTAATGACTCTAAGTGAACAGTGTAGATTGAACCTAACCTCCACCACATTATGAACTCCTGCAGATCTGACTTGACAGCGTTCTAGCTACTAACTATTTGTTGTTGTTGTTGTTGTAGGGCTTAATGCCATTTTTCAGCAGACTATAGGCTATACATGGCGGCCAGTATTAATGGTCGAGGAAGAAACCGGGAAATCCCCGGAAAGAACCACCAACCCAAGAGAAGCTACTGGCAAGCTTTCTCACATATCCACATTCGCCGAATCCGAGACTCGAACCCATGCAGACAGAGGTGAGATGGCAGTGATCCGTAATGGAGAACGCTTTAGACCACTTGGCCACTCGGGGCCCCACTAACTATTTGTAATAGAAACAAATATGCTACACGTTATGAACCCCAGCAGATTTGAGTCAACAGTGTTTAAGCTACTAATGGTTCTAACTGAACAGAATAGAACCATATCTGTTACCTCATTATGAAACCTAACAGATCTGGGTCAACAGTGTCCTAGCTGCTATGGTTTCTAATTGAACAGCATAGCACCATATCTGGCAGTGCTTTATGTGATGGCAGATTTGAGTCATAATACTGCAGGTGGGTACACTGAATACACAGCTAAATGTAGCAGGATTTATTCTGGGATGCTGATTTGAGGAATTCATGCTAATTTTTAAAGCACGGCACTACAAAACCAACCATATGTACAATTTTCATTAATAAGTTTTTGAACCTCTACCTTAATTACTTTGATAAATCTCTCCTGTACTTTAAACATCTTGCCCCTTACCTTAAATGGAGGGTGGAATTGCCCCCAACCCCCCCATTTTTCAGTTATAGAACACACCGTGATATGGTACCCTGTCTATGGTAAACCTCAAACTTGAATGTACAGTGGGGGAAAAAAGCACATACGATTCTCAAATCAAGGTTACTTTAAGCAGTTACATAAATTTCAAGTAGAAGATGGCAAATGCAGGAATTTCTGTACAAATCAGCCATTTTTATAAGTCACTTGTTTTCTGCATGGCACTGTGGGTAAAACTGACACAGTTTGATAATTTCACTAGTTCATTGTGCAAATTACAACCTAATACCAGTCATGCTCATTATACCATACAGAAAATTACCCACAATAAACTGTAACATGGCACTTATTTGTACTGGAACTTGTTTTGCACAGGCTGTCATCAGCTAAAAGTAACACTGCTAATTGAAAATTAAATTAATTTATTGACTCAAATTACCAAATCTCTTGTGTTGTAAAGGTTTACAGTTATCAATTTCATTTGGTGACATAATTTTTAGAAAGCTGGAAAGTATATACCTACTTGATTTTGTAGGAATAATCTTAGAGAAACCTTCATTATCTTTGTTAAAAGAAAGATGGTTCCTTATCATTTTCGGAAGGTTGACATTTTATACCAATGTTTTATTATCTGAAAATCAGTTTGCATCAGCTGATGCTTTAATTCAATATAGACTATAATACTTAAATTTAGGTCTATCAATCATTCAATTTGCCACTGATGCAATTTACTTAACTGCAATAAGGGAAAAATATAGTTTTTCCTTGTCTTAATGCTCTATTCTGCCTTGACCCTCCAGGCTGAGACTAACATCTAGCAGCTCTGATATATCAGATAACAAAAATGAAAATAAAACTCTTTTAACATTTTTTCCAAAGTAATAGTCAACAACTCTCTCGGCAAAGTATGTTTTTTAATCCAGCAGATATACTGAACTTAGTGGAAGTATTCCTCCCATAATAAGCCTTTGCTTGATGAAAAGCAAATCTCCCACTTGAACAAACTCTGGTAAAGTTTTTATTTATGAAAGCTGTGCCAATCATAAGCCTATTCTAACTTAAACATGAGTACAGTGAACAGCAGGTTATATACCCACCCCATATTTTGTCCAATATGTAGATAACTGATATTTTTGCATAGAAACCTTTATTCTTCTACAGTTATACTGTTCTTGCCTTTCTCCTTTTGACTCCAAAATTAACAGGTTTCATCTTAACTCAAGTACAAGCCATTTACAAAGTTTGGACCAGGCCTGTGATGTAGATCTACTGTCACTGTACAGAAACCATTTTTCTTTTAGTGACCTTGAACTGTTGACCCCCCAATCAAAAGCCATCTTTCTTACCCCAAGTGCAAGCTAGCCACAAAGTCTGGTTGAGGTATGTCAATAAGAACAAATTTTATTGTGCAGCACTCATTTTTAAAAAGAAAAAATATGCCATGGTGACCTTGACCTTTGACCTTTTTGACTCAAAAGCAATTGGCTCCTTCCTTACAACAGGTACAAGCCATCCACAAAATCTGGCAACTGTTGATGATGCAGAACTCCAATTATTGTGCAGAAATTATGTTTCTTCTATCAGTTATACAGATCTTGACATTATGACCTGGTTACCTTGATGGGCAGTGGATATCACAATAACCCCATCCAAAGCATGGGGATAATCATAGGTGTATTATATTTATCACTTGATTTTTTTTGGGGGGGGGGACAAGCCATGGTATGAGTACCTGAGGTTTAGTGTGGACTTGTGACAGAAGGTATCACAAAATCTCCCTGCTAAAGCATGGGGATATTATAACATGGGATTACAATTACAGTTATTATAGGTGTCACTTGATTTTGATCAGGCAAGTAATGGTAAGAATACCTGAGATGTAGCCAGGACCTTTCAGACACCATATATACTCGCTTTTAAGACGAGTCAAACTACAAACAATCAAGATACTGATCTACTACCATAGCGTAATGTGCCTGCAGATCAGGGTCTTTTTTGTTTCTTATACTGATCACTCCTAACAAACTGCACTGACCCAGATCTGCTGGTACTTTATGTGACAGCAGATCTGGGTCTGTGCAGTTTGCAGTTGGACTTGTCTTATAAGCAAGTACATATGGTAATCCATGAGAGTGATCACAAAGTGCTCTATCTTTTTATGCAGCATGTTTCAACCCTGTACTTAAGTGTTATGATGTATTCATCACCTTTGTTACATTTGAAAAAATGTACTAAGAAATGAGCTATATCTCCTAAAGTAAAGTCTTAGTATGCATAAGAATTTACCTGCTATATAAACATGCTGTAAGAGTTGATTTGCTATACACACGTTATTCCTGCCTCCCAGGTACATTCTATCAGACATGACGTAAAGGTGATACATCTATTTTCATCAGGCAAATTGCTGTTTTGTTTTCTAAAAATGTATCAATACAACCTTGTTTGATGTGTGGGACTGGTGGCTGTGTAGCATCACACTTCTTAATGCTGTCAAATGCATTGAAATATTTTTTTTTTTTTTAAAAACTATGAAGCTGGCTTTACATTTTTTCTGCTATTTTCTGTCTGTCATCATGTTTTCTTCTTCATGCAGCGACTAGTTGTTGATAAATATTCGCCTAGTTTTGTCTACTTCCTACTCCACAAAGCATTCCTATTCTAAGTTCAACTTGGTTTCTCCCACCCCCTAAATATATGCACCAGAGGGGAAGTGGTGAAGCAAGAGGTAAGGATACACTCAAGGGAATATGGTTCCATGCATATTTTGAATTTATCTTTTCATGCCTTATAAGTATTTCAGTAACTACAGGGTGGGGATAAAGGGGCCACATCCCCATTCTCATTCCCACTGCTCTACTGCTTGGGGATGAATCAAAGTTCTAAAATATTTGTGAACAACTACAGACAACCCCCAATCATATTTTAAGGTTTCTAAATTTTAATCTTTAATGGTGTCTAAGGAGTCATGCTATAGTATGAACATATACACAAATGCACACATGTATGCAAAATCACATAATCACCCCTTCCCATAATGGGGATAATGAAAGCAATATGTATATCAAACACAAATCCTGAAATATGCACTTAAATAAACTGAAGCTATTTAATATAAAGATGTGCACTGAAATCATTTCTGTACTATTACAAGGCAATGACAGATACAGGAAACTTGAGAGAGAGAGAGAGAGAGAGAGAGAGAGACACAGAGAGAGACGGAATATCATACCTTTCCCATTGGCCATAGGGCTGATCAAACAAACAAGGTTCAAGTCCAATGAAGAAAGGTGAATTGAGGCAGTATGTAGTTGACATTGTTGTATAATGATGGTAACAGAGAAAACAAAATGTGCCTCTATATTGGTGTCAATGGCAAATAAAATTTCAAATTAGCCTGCAGATTGCTCCTTCTGCTATTGCTAATTAATGTGATGCAGAGCAGCCCACTATTTCTTGCAGAGAATCAATCCAATGACATCAATATTCCATCAGCCACAAACTAAGTTGCTGCTTGCAGCTGCCCACAGGGAAGTCAGATCATCAATTATCTCCGCCTTCAGCAATATCTAGCCATAATTATTTTACTTATCACAGACACATGTATGCATGTCTGCTGGAGAAACTTCCTTCTGTCAATTTTGATAGATGAAAACTGAACTTTTAAGGATTTACTCAAATTCTGGGAATTGATTCTAACTGACAGGTTTCAAGTAAAGAACAGCTAAATATATCCCTTCTTTTGAAACTAATCTTAACCATGTACTGTATTCAGATCAGTGGGAAGAAATTTGTGAGATGCTATATGCCATACTGATGGATAATTATCTCTTCTGTCTTGCAAAAAGTAAATGCAATCAAAACTACCATGATGATAATGAATGCTGTCATTGACACTTGCAATGTTTTGGTGTTTTATAAATGGGATGGAATGTCAGTTTTGCAAATGCCTTGTTGGTGCTTGTCAAAATATCAGCTGAGGTATCTGCTGAGGAAATGTCATCTAGCCCTCTGACTGCACATATGTCCCAGTTTGAAATCACAGGTGATGTTGATGCCAACTGGATTTCAACAGGTCGTAAATGAAGTATATATATGTGATGGCTAATTGGACAAATTGAATTCACAATTAGTGTTGAGCAATTGCATGATCCTCCAACACATCAGGGCCTGTGATGTCTGAACTGGGTTGACTGTCCTGGAAGTGAAATTTTGTATTGGTCCAGTGAGTGAATATATTATTTGATTTGGATACAGATGAACACATTTGTAAAACTGAAAAGTATTTATGACCATAATCATTATCAAAAGAATAAAAATGCAATTAGCAAAAGCATCAAGCAAGTTTGCTGAGGATGTAAACACAGTTTTGAGGTGTATGTTTGTGTGTACCAAATGTTACAGTCAACAGACTACTTTTGCAACTGTTAATTAATCAAGGTGATGCAGGCAATCACTTTATTTTCTTAATAAAAGGTGAACCATGGGGTGAATAGCTCATTTCAGTAAACAAATGATAATGGCAGGCAAGACAAACATCCTATTTAGATCTGATGTGGGAAAACAGATTTTCTAAAATGAGATAGCCCTTTAAAATATAAATAAATAAATAAGATAATGAAATGATAGAAATGGTTATACAGTGTATAATAAATACATGAAAGCTAGATCTGCCTTATTGATCACATCCCTAAGACAAATTGCAACAACTCTGTGTGTTGTGTATCATAAAAACAAATGTCTTAAGCCAGATGCATTTTATAAAGATAATTACCTATACAGTGTAAGACATCAGTAAAAAAAGGTTGAAATTTATTTATTGTCACCTGTGGATTTGAAGTTTTGTTGTCATATTCATATCAGATTACTGGTTGGATAGAATACATGTTTTTGTTACATACCAATTTAATCTTACATGGCTGATCTGTGTTTTATACAGATATTTAATCTGTGATTTGGTATCACACACCAAACCTGGAACTACTTTTACAGCCTGAAATATTCAATAATAGTCCACTAATAAAACACTGGGAATGATTTAGTGCTATATATTTTAAATTATTAAAAAATGAGACGCTTGTAATTTTAAGAAATGCACTCATACTGGGTGAAAATGGCCGCTTTCGCTGCTGGGGATAATGGGAAAGTACTGTAAGTAGCGATGAACAGTTTATGTACATTTCATGGTATATTCCGCCAAGAAATTGGAGTTAGTTGAGGTGGACAACAATATTTAGACAATGAAATCAAAGATAAAGCTGGTGTGCAAAGTGACACCAAACAGGAGGGGGAGAGTTGTTGTTGTTGTGGGGCTTAACGCCATTTTTCAGC